>CM046067.1:965943-1184845 GCA_025215515.1 Schistosoma japonicum | reverse complement strand
GTGTGTGATAAGAGCTACTATGTCATTATAAACATAGTTGTAGACAGACATTTGAAATCACATAAACAACTGTCTAGCACGATTCTATCAGTTATAAACCACCACCCGACTGACGAATCCTAAATATGTCGAAATGTACCTCTTAGATTTCGCTTGCTAGTCACAATTCAACTCAAACAATACCACCCACTTCACTTGCATCTTTCACAATGTATGTCATTTTGCAGAACACGACATTGTTACATTAGAATTTCGATACAGAAGAAAAAATATAAAAGCTCCAGAATTCCGTACACAGTACATGTTCTATATGATGAACAAGTTGTCAAAGTCAATTTAACTAGTAATCTGTGTTCTTAAGCTACAAGTTGTCATTTATTGCAGAGACCCCTGTTTCTTATGTAGCTGTCATCTCAATCTCATTTAAGAACAAATGAATTATCTTCATTTATCAGATAAGTAAATGGAGACAGAGTAATTTGTTAAGACACCGTATCCTTGAATTTCATATTCCACTGAACATACGAGAAAAGCAGACCAGATATTCACCATTCGTCAGGTTTTAAAACATAGAAATGCTTTTCAATATCTGATTATGGTGGTTTCTCTTGGTTTGAAAGTGACATTTGACTCTGCAGACCGAGAAGTTCTATGGTAGTGATTTTCATTGAAAAGCATACTCCAGAAGTACATAAATCTTGCGGAGGCTCTTCACTCGAAATGTATTAGTTATGTCAGTGCTTATGTGAAACTGTCATCTGAACTTGTAAACTCAAGTGATATTCGTCAAGGCTGCCCACTGTCTACACTTTTGTTTAATTTCATAATCGATTTATTGTTGGAAAATACACTCTCATCGTCTGACTTTTCAGGAATTGATCTTCTACCAGGAGATCCATTTATTGACTTGTAATATACTCATGACATAGTCCAGTTTAACAAAGACGTTGATAAGATGCAAGAGGACAGAAAGTTATGAAAATGTATCGCGGGAGAAACTCAAATGATCATTGTGGTAATGATTAAGAGTATCGATTGGCAACAGTATGTAATTTAAAGTTATTTATGAAAACACCTGAAAGTCCTTGGTATTGAACCTCCTGTAGCATTGTAGATGTACACCAAAGAGAAGTCCAATATCAGGAGGGTAAGTATATGAAGTTCTTCAATGATAACCATCTGAAATTTTTCAATGGTAAATGAAAGCAACAAATCAAAATCAATCGCTACAAAATCATTGAAATTTCCTTAACGACGTTTTGATAAATTCAACTAAGTAGTGTGATAAATTGTCTTGAAAATTTATTCATGTAAATTGACATTTAGAATCTAGAAAGTTTGTATTTAATATCACTAGTTGATTTGTGTTAGACAACCAACCATTGAGAACTACGTACTACCATTGGATAACGAAAGAAAATAACCATCAATAAACATCAATAATGAAGTTCATTGAAACAAATTAAGGTCTTTTAAACACCAAGAGTATTAATTATCGAAATGATTGATATGTGAAACACTGGTATATGACTTATTTGAAATGAAGTCTAGTTCAACCATATAGAACAGACTCACTGAGCATGCTGATTACACAACTGGTCTTGAAAGTTTCATGAGCTGTGATGGGTGAATGACTAACAAAATCATATAATGAACACTCAATCTTATTGACTATCATCCATATATTTGCACCCAGACGGAATTGTTATACCTGGTGATTCAAGATGAGTAACTAACTTTTTGAATTGTTTTCCACATGACAGTCTCGTTTATTTTGAGTGTAAGTATATCGCAATGTATGTCGCCATCTCCATAACCTCCCATCAGACTCATAAATTGTTATCATTTCATTTATCATTCAGGAACTATAATCCATTAACTATGCATCTATATGCATATTCCGTAGTCATTATTGTCTACGTTATGTAAGAATGTTATTCTTCCTATAGGTGTTATGCCTAGTCAAACTTTGTGTGTCTATACAGGATTGAGTGAAATATAATCCGACTGACTGTCTGGTTGTTGGCTTAATTGACTTGTGTTCTTTACTTCGGCAATGTGAATTAGTAGTCACGGTGCAGATGTGTTTGGTCACTGGTTATTACTGTCGAGGTTTCACTAATTTCCAAACTTTGTGATATACCGGTTATTCACGAAATAATAAGGATATTCTTTTATGCATTAAGGGTTGATTCTGATTGTTGAATTCATCTTCCATGCACTGATAGTAAAACTAAGGCATTGTTTAGAGGTGAAGCCAAAGTATTGTGGCATAGTTGATTGAAATGTCAGTTAAGATATAAAATGATGAATGAAATCCCATCCACCTCTTTTTAATTGTTGATTGTTTAAGTTCATTTGGTAGGATAAAATATCTATTATGATAATCACAGAGAATCTAGTTATAATAATACTGTTTAAAATATTCGCTTTAATGGCCAATATTCGTCAATTATTCTTATTTAGAGAACAAGAGACCCCAACTAGTTTCAGAGACAGTAGTGACTGTTGTAATCAAGTGTACTGTTTGTTTCCAGGTTCTTAAGTAAAAGACGTTTTCGCCGTCAGATGACAACAGTAGTACTCGTTGACAAGAATGATGCGATGGATCCTATAAACTAAGAGGTATTGAGTCTGCGTTTGTCACTGTAGAATGTATCATAGAAGTAAATAAAACTTATTAAAGTTTCCCACTACCCCCTTCCCTTCCTTCTGTGCCTTCATATCATTTTACCAAGTCATATTCAATGGTGAAGTGTCCTTTGATATTGACACGTCTGTTGATAGCCGTCAAGAATTACTGACTATCTCCATATTCGTTTGATTACATTGTAGAAGTACAACTAGTAATACTGATTTTGTTGTCTGAATTTTAAGGGACTGATCTACTGTCAGAAATTTTGTTTATTAATTTTGGATACGCGATAACGTAATTCTATTTGGTGAAGATGTTGAGAATACGCTGCCTCTTCTGATCACAATGAGAAACAATACGCATTACGAGAGTGTCTCCAGCATTGATCTGAGTTAATACATCAAGTAAATAAAATAAGGTAAAGTAGTCAATCGCATTGACCAAACCACTTGTCTGATAAACTCTGTTGATTTGGTTGAGACTATTTGTGAGATTAGAGTGGATTTATTGAGAAAAGTTGATATGTCCTGTGAACAGGTTGTGAATATACACAGTGGCGATTCGGACACGTCAGTTTTGTGTTTGATAACCGTCAATTTAGACGTGACACGTTGACCTGCTTAGGAGTTGGATGTAAAGAAGGTAGTTGGTAGGGTGTAGGTCTGCAAATGTTACAACCTGTATTGATGAACACAGATTCATTGTTCTATATTTTTCATTACTAATTGACTAATATTCATACTTTGTCAGTGGTATCTTTTGATAGTACATCCGAGTGTAGTAGATGAAACGAAGAATAGAGGATTTACATTTGTTAAATATGAAAATCATAAATCAGCTGCAATGGCTAGATGTAAATTAATTCCTGGAAGAATTAAATTGTGGGGACATCGAACTGCTGTTGATTGGGCTGAACCAGAACGTCAAGTTGATGAGGCATTATGTCAAAGGTGAGTTGACATTCAATGATGATACACTCCTGTTTCACCTTAGATTATAAGGCTAATGAAAGGACATCAGTAGTTTGATGTACTGATTTATTTTACATTTATGTTTCATAGCAAGATACTGGTTATGCCAAGCAATAACTTATTTGTAGATAAACTTATTATGTCTAAGATATTATGTCGTAAATATGTAAACGGCACGAAACTTACATTGAAGGAATTCTCATAGCTACCTCCGCCCATTAATATCACTTACATCCTTCTCCCATTTCAGCTCATCACAAGAGGTGTCCAGTCTTTTGTTCAATGGTCACATTGTGACTTCAACACAGGTGTCATTCAATCAGTGTTATAAGTAACTAGACAGACAGCACAGTGGTCACTACCTAATGATCAATCAATATACGAGTGTCATATTGGTATCTGTGCACAAACAAAATAATTCGGTTCAACTTCAATTCGAATCATTTTGAAAATCGACTCAATGCTACTCACAATATTGAATAGTATATTAATATAGACTAATATTTTCTTTCTATTAGATTTGTATATTGTACATCAGAAATTCAATGTTGGATACAACAGAAGATACTGTCAGATACTGTCATTTCAATCATGCAATTTAGTTCAATGAACGCTGTAAAACGTGTTTCAAAGAACATTCGTAATTATGCATTTGTTCATTTTCATGAACGTGTAAAGGCGATGGTAGCATTGAAAAAGTGAATGGTAAGTTGCAGTGTCAATTTGTATATGCTACATACATTCGATGTTATAAACTCACTAATACATTCAGCACATATCACAAATCGTCATCAGTTCACGTTGGTGTACCACATCAGTTACTGATAGTAAACGTGGTCGTCGTAGAATTAGTCATATTATTATTATTATTATTATTATTATTATTATTATTATTATTATTATTATTATTAGTTTAACTGATAGTGGTAGTGATGATAAAAATATGAATACATTTATGTCACTTTATTGCATTAACAGTAATCTAAAACTGTAAATCCCATTCATCACACACATCCAAACCAGGTAGTTTGTATCATTTGACACTACCCACACTAATAGTTAATCATACAATCCTTCTGTAAAACTAGGTATTATTTAGACATTGAAGGCTTTCATATACATGTGTCTAGCCGGAAACTACGTTGTGTGCTGAATGAGGGAAATCTACAATGCAGTTAGTTTAAGCGTTGCTCTAAGAACAGAAATTATGTGACATTGACGTCCACTAAAGTAAACGTAACATTACGGCAATCTAAAAATACAAACTGATAGTTAATATATTTAGATTTCGAGTAGGTAACACACGTTTCTTATCATCAAACGAATCAGCTTTATATATTTTAGTTTGATCAATATCAGAATGATTTCATTCGCTTCATGCTTTCATGTTGAATTATACTATTGTGCTAATCATGTAGATTTATTCTTGTCGTGCTAATGTGGCATGTATGGCAACATGAACTTATTCACATACAAGTCCAGTCCTACTGATTAACTGAGAGAGTCTTGTCAGCTGGATTGATCAGGGTAGTGTAGATTGATGGAAAGTATTTTCACATCAGATGAAAGACTGTTTGTGAAATCTGTTAAACAGATCTGAACCACACTGACGTCAAATATCAAGACGATCATTAATTTTATGCCAAGTTCTGTTCTATCTAAACGTGTTAAATAGGGATATGATTGTAAACCGTAATTTGTAAGGTGTATAGGCACCTATGACTCTTTTAGTTCTAAACAAAAGGAGAACATTTTACGAAGAGGTGGTAAGAACTTGCAGAATTACACAGCAAACAACAACAAGCAAGATGTTGTCTACGGCCTCAAAAACATCGAGATTTCAGAATAATGTAAACGAATGGGAATAAATAAAATCGATGTGGACAAACAAAGTTAAGTGAAGTTATGCAATCGCTGAATTATTTTTGGTAAGTTAAATGCTACCACCATTCTAATGATAAAGTAAGTTTGACATCGAGAATAGTTTTTTTAATGCTAAGAACATTTACATCTACATCAAATCATAATGGAAAACTGTAATAGACAATGTAAACTACTTCGATTGTGTTTGGATCACGTTGTTTATTTGTGATGTACAGATATTGGTCAGTTTCTCTTGCTATATATGCATCCTGATTGGATTGCCTTGACATGGCGATAAGAAACAGGTATTGTTTGAATTGGATTGTGATTGGCAAGTGAAATCCAGAACTCGCATTTCATGCTATTTAAGACTCGTTCAATGGATGTACCTACATTCTAATATTGATGTTTACACTGGGATTACAATTCAAACAGTTCCTATGTACTTCCGCTAAATCAAAGGAATCCGTTTGATATGCATATATGACAACAACCAACCTATACCTGTTACTCAATGTGGAGCATAGGTCAACGACGGGCATTCTTCAACCAACTGTATCGTGTGATTTCTTTTCCAGTTCTTACAATGTGCCTATCATTCTTTTTATGTTGCTTCGAATTCCACTCATGGTTCAGATGCTGATAACACAAATTCGGATTGTTATGTTTATACTCATGATAAATTCTCAAATGAAATTAAGGGTCGTATGAACATTCACAGTGGGATCAAGAAAAGTATAGAATTCTATCTCAAGTTAATGATCTAATTAGATCCATATCGTATAACAAACCATGTTCTCACGATTTCACTGCATCATATTGATTACTTCAACTAATTTTGAAAATCCAGTGCTATTTATTTCTATATGTATGCAGCATACTAGTAATTTGTAATTCAGCATTAGTCAGTCATGTTAAGGAAGTGGTAAATAATAGAAATACAATAATGATGTTAATATGTCATCATACACATCCAGAAAGATTGACATATTCATATGACGGCCAAGGCGATAAAAGGGAACATGATGTGGTGATCTGTGATATCTAGTCCAGGTGAGTCCTTTCCAATTTCTAATGCTGATTCACAAGGCAATGAGTCTTTTCTTTTAGAAAATTCGAATACTACTGACAATGAACAATAAGATGCAAGTAGAGTGAATCTTCGTCAGTAGAATGCAGAATGAATTACAAAAACTAAGACATTAAATCAAACTGTGGCGGATGTGGTTTTTATATAAAACAGTAGTGGTATTATACAGTGTCTATGGTTATTGAATTCCAGATTACAAATTAAATCCACGTGTGTTCTGTGTCTACTTGATTATTGCATGATAAATTCCGCTAGTTACTATCCAAAATTCTCAGTAATACTATATCCACTGTATGATTCACATTCTAAAGATCATTAGTCATCAGTTGGCATTGTATTCAATGATTGTTTGTACATCTAGCTGACATAACGCAAACAAAACGGAAAGTACTTTCTGGAGTCCATATGCCATCTATCGTTCACATTAAATTTCAACTGAATGCTTGGTATTTGTTGTATACTAAAAGCTGCTCTCTGATAATCTGATGAACCATCATCAAGGAGATGATCAAAGATGTGAGTTATCGAATATAAGTATGAGGCATAATGCAACAATGTATACAGTAACTATCCGGTCAGATGTTCAGAATGGTTCGCTTTTATGAACCTGAGTCATTATATGCGGAATAAGTAGTCACAGTGTGGTAGACGATGAATGATCTTTATACGTGTATGTAACTCATATCTATGACGAAATACTTCATGAAAATTCTCATAGATCCTGTGTAATCACCAACTACATTATAAGACAATGTTGGATTGAGAAACAGTATACACATTTATTGAGAGATTATAACTGAATTTAAGGACTAGTAATTAGTACTCATTGTGATGTCAGTACTACATCATTTCATCTACCAATACTGTTCGGGATCAATCAGTCAATGAATCAGTGCCTGTTACCCCAAATGGAGTATAAGACGTCGACCAGCATTCCCCAACCAACTCTGTCCTTGGCTTTCTTTGCCAGATCTTTCCAAGTGCTGTTCATTCATTTCATATCTTCCGCCGATTTACGCCTGAAATTCTTGTAGGGTTGTTGCCGTTTCTAAGCTCCGACAAAGTAGGAGGGCCGGACATGGCGTTACTAACTCCATCTCGTGAAAGACAACCTTATCAAAATACGGTAACCAGATAACCATCAAACTGTTTGAGCTGGTAATTACGTTCAGAGTACCGTTACAGTTATTCTCTCCAAATGTAGTTAGATCTTTCCGTCAGTTAGTGAAGAGCATCACAGTACCTGGTACATTTACTCATACATCCGAGTTACTACATCACATTTGACCGACGTGGTTTAGACCAACAGTGCGCAATTCCATAAACTTATACCACAATCTGGTTTCCTAGACTTTGTCTTTCTCCCATCCTTCACCTTCTATAACTAACATTAAACATTGAACCAATCAGTGGTCAGGCATACGAACACATTTATCAATCGAATCAGCTGATAAAGATTTACGCATTCAACTACTATGAATAATCTCAGAGATGATGTTAAATATATACAAAGGTTCTGAACAACGTCGAATAATCAACACTCAGGGATTGTTTTAACTAATTATCCTGATGAACCTCGCTTATCAATAATCACCAATCGAAATCAATTTGTGATCAATATTTGCAAAACTGGATCAAATTAAATATACAGAGTTATTGCTTGTAAACAGTTCCCTTTTTTCCTCAATGATCTACTACTTCTGAAGGATTATAAATAGACTTAATAGTACTTATTTATATTAATGTTAATGTTAGTGAATATGAATAGTTGAATATAACTGTTAATTCAACAAGAATGACTGTCTAAACATCAATAAAGTAGTTTCATACTACTAGAAGGTATTCAGTAGTTTGAGTTGATGTGCAATAAATTGAAGTCGTATAATGTGGATAACAAGGTTATTTCGATTCTCCAATGATTGATGTCACATGGGTACTAGAGAAAATCAAAAGGTCCAGACAACCATTTCGTTCCAGTTTGGGATTCCTCAGTAGTCTTATGAATACAAATAATCTAACTTAATACCTACCTCCACAATACCACAGCAATTCAGTAACAATAGTTAGTCCACTAGTCACTAACTTCATGATGTTGATAAAGTTCTAATGAAAAGTTATGACTTGTGGTGTTCAGAGATGTCAGTAGTATGACAGTTACTATCAGTGTCATTTGATGATCTTCGCTTTATATCATTAAATGTTGCAAATGAGAATTGTGCAATTTAACATCAGCCAGTCTAGTGGTGCTAATGGTTAAGAAAATGGTTTTGAGTTGGATGTATAGGCAGATACCATATTGCGCATCACTGAAAAGTCCCAAGTGATAAAGAAACAGTCGACTAATACCTCCTGTTTCTCTAAATGCAATTAATACAATCATCTAAATCACCTTTATAATTCAATGAGTAATCAGTCAGTCAGTCAGTCAGTTACAACGTAGAACTTGGTACATGAGTACATCAGTTCAAGTTGCAATGCCTCAATTAGCAGATAGAGATTAAATTATCGGACCGAATCCCAGAGTAGAGGAGGTAGTAACAGAGTATGTACTAATAGAAAGGCATAGAGATCAGAGATGAGATTTGAGATAAAGAGTGATATAGTAAAGATACAATCATAATAAGCTGAAAAACTAGAATTTGGAGGAAGACAAGGAGTGGGTGCACCTGCGCCATTGCAATCGATTTTAAGCCATATCACCTACAGTCTCTAACCATTCGTTACGGTCATCGCGTGGGTCCCAAACAGGTAGTCTGCATCTGTTAACATGGCTCAGCCCAATTGTCAGTGACTTCATGGATTGGTACCATGTTTTCGTTTGGCCACCCCTAGCTTTCTTCTAGCCTACTCCTACATCAGACGACATTGCTCGTCGAGGTAGACGGTGGTCAGGCATACTTAACATATGTCGTAACCACCTCAGCCGGTGAAGATTCACTACTTCATCGATAGACCTACCGTATTTGTCCAGTACTCTATTCGTAACCCACGCATTCCCTACTCGGTGGTCCCTGCAAACACGACCAATGTTACGTAGACATCTATGATCAAATACTAAGAGCCTATGAATATCCTCTATCCTTAAAGGCCATGTTTCACATCCATAAAGTAAAACGGATCTAACTACTGCGCAGTAAATGCGTCCTTTCGTCAGTAAACGAATGTCTCGCCTACGCCACAAGTGACGCAAGTTGGCAAAAGCGGATCGGGCCTTATGTATAAGAGCCGAGATTTCATCAGACACCAGACCGTCAGGACTGATGAGACTCCCGAGATAAGTAAAACGGTTAACACATTCAATAGTTTTGCTCCCTATCACTTAATTCGGTGCCGAATTAAGCCAGTCCTGAAGTAGCATTTTGCATTTGGATAGGTAATGTCAATTCATCATCCGTTTCTCCACATGAACTTAATATCCCCACTTTTACAATTCCACTGTATTAATTGATTTTTCTGCTTAAGTCGAACTTTGAAAATCAGAGGTCAACAATGAACCTTCATGTGACGATGATGATATGATCCTTGTTCGAAAACCTCAACCTTTTGACCACTTAATCACTATACAACGATTATAAGTATTTTTTAATTTTTGTAAGTAATTAGTACATTCAACGTATTATTGACATATTAGAGCAGCACTGACTGAATGTCTAGTACAACAATATTGTTAGTGGGTTTTGAAAACAAGATATTCGTGATAAGATGAGTGGAAAACCACCATGGTAAAGCGAGAGCTTTTATTGTATCTAAGTGAATGAATAAATCGACTCTAAAACGACTGTTTTAGAAAATTGTAGAAGGCATCCACTTGGTATCATTTGTTTACCAAATATCTTGATAGAATACTTACAACAAATTCCGGATATTCGTTCACAGCTGTTACATTGAACATGTTATCTTCACCTGTAGTAGCTGAGGATACCCCTCCAGATATTACTAAGCTTTTGTTAATTGTACACTTTTCATTATCGCATGTATACTACAGAATGAGGAAACAAACAAACTGACTGTAATTACCTTTTAGAATTAGGTCACTTTATCGTATTTGCCAGTCGAACAAGATAATAAATAGTTAAACTGACAGGATTGTCTGAGTCATTTGTTTATTGTACTAAGACCCACTGATTGTTACTGAGTTTCATCATCTTATGAGTATGACAATGATTCGCCTAATCACGATAACAGTGAAGATATTCTGATGACTTAATGTCATTTATTGATTTCGTCGTAGAAATACGATGTCTAAAACAACTGCCAAGTACCATTAGATAAATAATAATAAAGACTAATATTTACCAATCCCATTTTTTATTTTACTTATTACATTAACAAGAAAACAAAGTGAGTGTTATCAATGTTATGTTTCTCCAATCTAAGTCATACACGGTTGACAATTGAATTGATGATGAAGTAGTTTGTACCTGTATACCATCATTCCAACTATGAATAATAATACAATTGATATGCATGCAGAAACAATACCCACAATGTAGTAAATGTTGCTGGATCCAGTTTTCAGAGATTGAGACTCAGTTGTTTCTGTTTTTTCCAAGCATCTACAAGGTGATTCTTTCTGGAAATGTGAAAAAACAATATGATTATTTGCCATGAAATGATCTTTGTAAAGAAGAATCTTTGATAAACCTATCACAATGGTGTTTACTGATTATGTAATTGAAATGTGCAAAAGACATACATGAAAACCACTCAAATATCTTGAATGGAAACATCAATTGTGTGATTGATGTGTTTCAGCTGATTGTTTCTTCTCTTATGATTATGATTATGAATGTAAATATGAAATATGTTGGGTGAACAAACTTTGTATTTCAGATCAGAATGATTATGTTGTTTGTTTGTTTGTTTGTAATGAAATTGACATTGACCCACATAGGTGAGGTGACTTCTATTTGACTCACTCTAGCTCTACTCCATGATTTGCATCCTAATACTCATGAACAATTGGCTGGCGTTACCTTCCCTTACTGATTAGTTGTGATTTGCCTGGCAGTTACCTTATGTCATTGTTACTACGATGTGCATCTTCAACAATCAAATGAAGGCAAATGTTAGATTGTAACCGTAGTACTCACAAATCGCCTACTTTGAACCCCTCAGTCTTGTTGTAAGGAATACTGACAATTACACTGTGATTTGCAATATTCGAATTTTATACAGTGTGTACATGGAGAGTTGTGAGGGATAGATATCGCAGTAAATTTGTACAATCTGATGATTATCTCATGAGGAGTTAGTAAATGCAACTAGTCCTAATAGAATACATGACAATTTCAACTAAGGATTGCCATGGTGTATTAAATACGATAAGCATATTTAACGAGACACATTTACTGATCTACTCATTATTACTTACACTTTCTCGTTATGTTTCATATTGTAAATATGCAAAAGTGATAGTTAGTTCTTTTTAAAGACGAACTTACTGTTTATTTCAGAGTTATGCAACTAAGCTTTGTATGTTGTAACACAAAAGTAAATCTGAGGTCATTCTAAATTATACCTTCTGTAGATGAACAGACTAGATCTCGTTGTAGATTTTTAATGATATAGAAATCAATAAGTTTATGGATACTTTCAACTCAACATGTCAATCGCAACATTCAAATGGTGTGGTCCAATATTCACTGGTCATATGAACTGCATGAAATTCGATGAACACGTCGAATTATGAAATGCTAACGAGAGTTGAGTGTAAATATAAACAGTGACGTATGTGTGTTTAATGTAAAGTACAACAAAACTAGAAACATCAATTACAGATAAACTACTCAGTGCGTTACTTACTCGCAAACATTTTTGACACTTTGTACACCACTTACACTCGGGTTTACCTGATGATTCAGTTTTGCATGCATCTTCGGTTATGTGTTCTTGACATGCTGAAATGTAAATAAAGAAAACGTCATTCAATATTTGTCTGTCATTCATGATGTTGTTGTTGTTAGATTTATATCGATTTGTAATGGATAGTAAAAACTTATCGATTCAGAGTGTTGATTACTGATGGTAACCTAAGGATGAATAGAATTTTATTGTTTTATTTTGTTTCCCAACAACAAACAGTATGAGAACGGATTAAATAAGTGAGAAGGCCATTGTATGATTAACGTCTACAACTGAGATCAAGTTATGGAAAACATACCATCAGTATCCTGTTATCTCTAGTTGTGACTGACAGCAAGTGTCGAATTAACAATTTAAAAACGCCTGAACTACATTCAACTTCAAGAACATTTTCAATAGGATATTTGCAAGTGTAAAACAAGTAACAAACTGTTTGAATTGGATTTAGACTACAACAATAAATGATGGAGAACAACACGATCGACAATCAACTTGAAGAGTTGAACAAGTGTGCACGATCAATGTGACATGAACGATCAGGCAGACACAATGTTTATCGAAACACGTGGTAGTTTTATGATTCATAGATGAACATCATCAGTGTCAAGAAGGCAATTCCCGATACATTGAAATTCATTAAACACCTACCTCACTGAAAAAACTGTTCATCATTGTTAAAAACTTTAACTTCATGAATAATTGACAGTACAACTTGGTTAAAATTTTTCGATTATTAAGTAAATTTAGAATATTAAAGGGGAAGAAAAGGGAACTTACTTCGTAGAAACACACACACATATGTACATAAAACTGTATGAATTTGATTCAACTCACTTCGATGTGGTATAAATATAATACGATTCTCTCCAAAAATACTAGAACCTGGAATAACTTTCTTGAAAATAACTTTTTCATTGACAATTTTTCCTTCTGGATGAAAATCAATTTAAGAAAATTATCACAAATATGAATGACACAAAAACGATGCTGACATTTTTTAGTTACTTCTGATGTCTACTTTGATGTCATTCCATTCTGATAAAAGTTGTTGGTGAAACTGTTCAGTTAAACAAACTTGTCGACACGCTGTAAACTTGTTAACCCTAATTCGCATTGAATTATGATGAATGTCAAACATCATCTTAATGAAACATTCAATCGACATCATCAATAGTCAATATAATTCTGTTAAGTTCACTTAATCCATATGTTGATATGATGAGTGAAGCAAATTTATTAGATCTACAGATTCATCAACATCACTTTATCAAAATGAAGATACTTCTACTGTGATTTCATACATACACAATGTTGAAATATGCCTTACTTCCATCTTTACTGCCTTCATAATGTCCATCTGCGAATACTATTGTCATACTACAATTATCATTTGAATTATTCACCTGGATGACAGAAACAAATAGTTAGTCACATTGAATAATGTCTGTGAGATATAATTTTGTATTCAAGATAGAAATCCAGTAACATTGTGGTTCAGTTCACTGTGTGAGGTAATGAAACTTATTCCTCCATGTTGTTGAGTGTCATCATATCAGTAATATGATGAACAATGACGTCGTAATCCATAAACTCATATCGAGGACTGTTCACAGGTCTCTGTACTGACTAATTAACATGACACAGGTTGTAGTTGTGTTGAGCACACTTTGAAATATGAGTGGGTTTCGATGAGTTCGTGTTCACCTCAAAGTGCACGTAATTTGACGATGCTTCTAACGCATATAAATTTGTAGCAAATCTAACCAACTAAATGTTTGTCCAATGTAACCTAATAAATGGTAAGTAAACTTGATTATCAGAGATGATTCTGTAGAGTTTTCCGCTTTTGGATGGTTTTGAATGAAAAACGATCCATTTTAGTAAGATAGATTCACTTTAATTTGCTGAATATGATGTTAATGATTTAACTGAGTATGTTGAGTCATTATCGACATCATCATCATCATCTACCGGTAATTCGTAGACAGTTTACACTTTGATCGATTCGTTTAAAATAATCGCTTCAGTTGCGGTTGAATTAGGAATATGCGAATACTGATTCAGTGATTGTAGTTAACTAGACAACAACATTCACAATCAATGATTGATTAATTTACATCAAGTAGAAAACTTACCCGCTTAATGTAAAATTCAATGGCTCCATCATCAAAGAAATACGTGTAAATATCGGCTAGAAGAAATAAACAAAAATGTGACAGTTAATCGATAACTAAATTGTGAATTTTCATCAACAAACTACTTATTTCGTTATCAGTAACAATCGAACAAATAGAAAGTGAGGTAAATATGAATTTACTGTATTGAATGATGATCTGTCTAATGCATTCAAGTAAATGAAGTTGAACGTGTGAACTAATGAACCTTTTTTACATGATGTGAAGTTAAAATTATTACAGAGTAGAGTGAATATTCTCAGTTTGACAACAGGCAACATTTAGGATGAATGTGACTGAAAAGTAAAATACAACGGCACATCAACTGTTTCCTCCTGCCTAATTGAAGTGAGAAGCCTCATTGTTGATCTGGACAACATTTGTACACAATGATCATTTCAGTTGAATGTGAGCATTTTAATGAATCTACATGTAGTTAGTCAGTTCATGTTAATGTATGTGCAACAAAGAGTCAGTTCCACTCATCATTACACATAATTATCGTTAACTTCAATGGAAATAATGGTGGTTGATTGAAAGTAGATTGCTATAGGATTCAGTGAATGTATTCGTGCCCTAATGACTACTTGATAATAATGAATATCAAGGTGTCAAGCAAATAGGATAACATGTTGGTACTTACCGTATGTTTTAGTGTTTAATTTACAGTAAAAAAGGCCACTCCAAAGAACACCCAGCACATTAGCTGCAAAGTAAGAGAAAGTATACAATTACCTTCTCACTTATAACAATTAAACAACAATTTTTATCCTACTAAAAATGAACACAGGGGAAAGGTTGTTGTGATGTGATTTATAGTGGGGTATCGTATGATTCAAGTGAATAAACTCCATCCACTTTGTTTATTTTATCGCCACTTAAACAATTCATGAATGATATAATTGCAAGACGATCTTGAATCTGCTTTGCTTCTTAATGCGTTTGTTATTCTTTGCCGTTGACGGTGTTGCTGTTGAAGTGTGTAAATCGCCACATTTAAAAGTGTACCAGTTATCAAGTCTTTTCAAAAGAATCACCATTATTACTAGTTAACGCTCAGTTGGGTGTCAATTAAATTAAACGTGAAAAACAATAGAAGTAAACTTACTAAAAAAATGTGTAAGCAATACATTTTGATCTGAATGCGCATCGACAATTCGAAACGATCTCATTGGATTGTCCTGTTCAAAGGTATCAGCCATATACACAGTCGATTCTAAGTTAAAGCAACAACATCAACATATTGAAATCGCTAAGTGTGATACATTCAATACAAATATGAAATTGTTTTAATTGGGTTAACAATCAAATCAAACATGTGAAATGTATCATAGTTGAAGTAGATTTGAATGATGTGACTGTATCATTAGTGTTCAACATTCACTCCAAATTATTTATTTATTCACAGTGTTGTTTCATTGCATAATGTCTGAAATGATTCAGTCTAACGGATATTCAATGTGACTGCTTAACATGAAAATACACGTGGATTGATATACTAAACACGCAAACAGTGATCGCTTACCATTTCTGAATACGATTGCTGATTTTAATTCAGACTGATGGACCATCACCGTAAATCCAAGTTGTTCAATCTAAATTCATTTAATTTTTTCAGCTTATTCACTTGAACTACACAACCTACAAACAAACGACTGTCACTTGTTGCATTAGGAAATCGCGAAACTCCAGTAACATGTGAATCCTTTGATTCCGATTCAGCATACTAGAAATTCATTATATTATTAGATCAAACCAATTTCATAAAATTACTTACATATTCTTCCAATGCTACACCGTTATCCAGATACAGTATATTGAAGTATATCATTGAAGGTATAAGCCAGTATAACAAGGAATTCATTTGATTCAAATGAAAACTCATCGCTGCTAACATCAAGTAAAGAATGAAATTTCTTACATTCACGTCGACTTAAATACACACTTCAATATGCTGTGTAATTCACTGATTGGACAAAAGTTACAAGTAACCACCAACTAATCATTGGTGTCCATTACAGTAGTCGGATTTGATACGTTGATTGAGTGTGTTATTTGGTGCATTGAGTCTACATTGATTCCATTGTATGTTTTATGTGTACGGCAGTCAACACACATCACTTAGTCATCATGTTCTTCTTATTGACCTACTGGAAACATTCTCACTTCTATTGTCTGAAACTAAAAATAATTTGAATTGACTCATAATTATCGTCGTTGTTTAAGTTAAATGTACTAAAATCGACCGGTACACTTACGATATACAGAGAGGAAAATCGAAGGCCAACAATCTTTAATGCAAATAAATAAATAGTGAGATTAGATTTTGTAAGGAATGTATGGTGGGTTGTAATTCATCTATGATACCCATATCACAGTATTAGTGAGGTGATGTAGTGAACTGAAAAGATCTAGAAAGACTAAACACTTGTAACGTTAGATGTAAAACGACATTCTCAATCAATTCACCGATATTTGAGGTATGAAATGATTGCAAATCAGCAGCCTTTGTGTTACCTTGTGACAATTATGAACACAAGGTGACCAAGTAATAATCTTAAAGTTGTTACTTGGATCTGGTCTATTCCTCTCTTGTTGGATTGTATTTAGTGATGTAATACCTAACTACAGAGCGTCAGCAACTATTTCATAGTTGATTGGATATCTGTTAGTATTGTGATGACGTAATTCACAGGTTGAAATGAATGAAACACAATGTGTGATAGTTGATTTGATTTTCCTAAACAGACTTGTTGAATTGATAAGACGATCAAAAATAATGATGCTTAACAAGATTACTAACGTTTGTTTGTTGATTTTCTCAACATACAACGCTAAATTCAAAATAGAGGCATCCATTAAAAGGCTTTATAAGTCAATTTGTTTCATCAGTAGTCGATTGCCTCAGCACAGAAATCAGTTGATGTTAAATAGATGGTTACTGATTAGATAAAAATAATCAAATGACCGAGCCGGTTCTCGTATGAGTTTTCAGCATAAAAAGCTAATAGATCAATTTTACAGATGATTCGCACATTTAAAGTCCAAATATGGAGTTTATGCTTGGTCTTGTATAACCTTAATAAGCATTAGATCAGCACGTAACAACAGAACTTGTGCATTTATGAAGCATCCATTATTATTTGTAAAACATGGTGATGATTATAAGGTGTGTTGTCATCGACTGTTCTTTCGTCATTTCTCCCACTCCAAAAATTCTACGAGTAAGAGATTCGAAATCCAATTACACATAATTACAGCTTATTGAAGAAGAGTTCTGCGAATGTTTACATTGAATCATCGCTGCAAGATTACTTCGATAGTATATCTATTTGTATATAAACTTAGATCTGGTTATCAAAGGGGATCATCAGATAAAGCTTTCGTGTAGATGATATTTACATTCGAATACCTACAGAGTGATGATGTCAATCCAAAGTTATTAAATGGAAACAGCATCGAAGGTATCATGATGCCTGTGGCTGTTATGTTGCTACACTAAACCAACTAGTCACTTGAATTAGATATTATGTCAAGAACAAAATTTAGTTTAATGAATAGTGAAAAGCAGAAACCACTAAGTTAGTAAATACGACTTACAGGTGTGCACAAACACAACACCACTAGGGGTCGAACACACGATATTTAGACTTTTATGCATGAATGAATTCTCTGAATGAGATGTATGAAATGTTGTTGAAAATAAATTACTCAAACTTATAAAAAATGTTTAAAAGCCTACACCAACGTTTAGCATCATTACAACTATTACCACTTATAAAATTAACTAACTTCAAGTTAAACATCAGTTGTAAAGGATGAAGCACTAACCAGCTGTTTCACTCTAGTTGACGTATCTTTAGTGGTGTTCTGAGGATTCCTACTAAGACACAGGTATTGTTTCGAAAGCATAACCTTCAATTTTGAATCACGGTCATACAATACCATTTAAAGCATGAATTTTAGAATGTCGACTTGATGTAAATCAAGTACTGTGCCACACGATCATGATGGTAGTGCGGAGATGTGAAATACATAGATTGTGTATGTCAGGTCAGTGTTGATATTTGATCGATGATGAATTCTGAGTTAAATTACAGAACTGAGAATGTGTCGATGTTATTTTTATAATATTGAATATTTGAAGAAGAAATCAACATTTGATAGGCATTCACTTAGTCGTTTTCGATTCAATCGTTCCTCCAATAAACTGATCAAAGTGGTTGCTTCCTAGCATTCCACCTATGAATACACAGACAAAAGCAAACAGTGATATATCGCATTCTATTATCGCTTATATTAATCGGTGTACTCAGACAAACACAAACACTTAAATGAAGTGGAATACGTCAAGATTCAGAGGATGATTAATTATAATTGAAGTAAACTCTGATGATATTGACCTGTAAAGCAACAAAACAACCTTAATTTATTTGTACAGCCTAAAAAGCTTAACACCATCAAATAATTAAGTTCTGTTATCACAATTAAGTCAAGAAACGCAGCCACACAAATGCCAGTGGTGTAAGTGTCGAAGTGATAGAGATAAGTTTCTATCTCGTTAGATTGCAAACGCCAATCGAAAATTGAATGTAAATAATTTCCATTTCAACTTTGTGGAGTTAACTCATCGAATATGTCGATTATAAAAACGACCAAAAACGTCTCATTCGCTAGTCAACGAGGTAGTTGACTGGCAAAATCAGACAGCAACATTTAAAAGCTGATTTCACTTTTATCTAATAATTTGCATCTATCAAGTAGACAGGATTATCTTCTGCTCATTAGGAAATGGTCATAATCAACAAAAGTCCGTTCTTGTTCTTTTCATGTATGTAGGGTGAGTGAAGTTTACTTTCAATTGATTGAGCATATTCTTGGTATAATACATGAACCTACACTAAACCGATTAGTCACGTGAAGTGGATATTCCGTCGTGAACCAACATTAGTTTATTGAATAATGGAAAGCAGAAATCACTAACTAACTATCTCATTATCAGAAGTAATTGTTTTGTGGATGTGCATCTCAGGTCAAATTCATTATCATCATCATCATCATCAAAGCAATCAAATAAACCATACTCATCACCAACACTTTTGTACAGACAGCAATTGAACAGATTAAACATATACGTAGACACTTTCAGGTACCATGCCACGTTTACTTGACTTGATTGAAAATAACCTGTTTCAGAATTGGAAGTGTATATCAATGAATGTTAGTTTATCTACAGCTAAGCAAACAACCATCCTAATCATTACACTAGTTCCACTCACTCATTCAATATAGTCAATATAGTCAGCCTCATGAAGAAATTCATATGAATCTAACCGTCATTGATTCTAGTTATGATAAAAATGGCATGATCTCGTTGGCTGTGATACTTCTGTTGTACATTCACATAAATCATAATTGTATTTAGAACTGTTCATTACCCATGCATTTGTTGTGAATTTCGATTAGTCGAAGTTAACCGTGTCAAGAACATCATTGACAGTTAGTTATTCTCCCTTGTAAACTGCTTCAGTTTGCCAACTACAATGATCACCTCAGTCATTTGTATTATTATTATGATTATTTCAATGTAGACTAGACAACATTTTCACTTTATCATTTTAATTAGATAAATTAAAACAAAACAAAAAAAGTTTTCTTTATCTTGTGAAAAGAAGTTCATCAGACAAGTCGGTGAAACTGATCAGATTGTTCTGAATGAAAATCTCTCGGTCAACCCTCTTATCATGTGAATGAGTTGAAATGTGTGTTGTGTACAGTTTGTTTTTGCACATATTTCAATGTCTTGTTACTTTTATCTACAGAAATATTGAAAGTAGAAAAAATTAATTCAACTTTTAGATTTCTATTGAGAATATTCTCTGTCAATAAGTTATTTCACGCAATTCTCTACAGCACACTGATTCTCTCTCGCGCACATCGAACATGATGAGACTGACTCATCAGCTTGCTAGATGACATAATAAAATGAAACAGAGTGAAGTTCCAATGTTGACTTATTACTTGTAGAGAAAACAAATTGAATGTCATCTGATTGCCTAATAAACAATAAAGATGAATGGAATTAAGACAGAAAATTAAACAGTGACTAGTGTCCATTCTAATTCTCTTCTGTATTAATACAATTTCACGCCGTTTTAATATCACAATATACTATGGTGACTAATACACATTCACAATTCATAGGCTGAGTGCATGTATTCAAAGTCAGTAACGATGAATATGAGAGAATGAAATGTGAAATGGACGTGTGCTACTTCTGATATAGTTGACTATACGTTATTTAGAGAAAGTCTCATCCTATGAGATAAGTGATCCATATGTTGCTTGGCAGAACTCTTCTCTCAATCATCGATACCAAACTGTTGAATTTATCTCCTTCCTATTGAAGGTTGATTCGGTATTAATATGGATGTTGGTTGAACATGCTCAATTAAAGATTTTTTTCAATGGTTCAGCCTTCACTTTTATTCTCACAGTTACACTCATTATCAGCAGATCTTGTTTCTCAATGACGTTATTAACTTTTCATTTGAGCAATTCACTTATCCCCTTTAAAGAGAAATTCAATTGTTCTTGTCATAATCAGCATTTCTATGTAGAAAATGGTAAAAACCAACCATCAGCAAAGTCCACTAGAATTATCCAGGATCTCTTACGTTGGAAATCTAAATCGACACTCAAGTGAGTCGTGTAAGTCTAACACAACAACAACCTAATAATTCTACATTAAGAATAGGTCATATGATATTTGTTACGGTATCAGAAAAGATAAAACATGTAAACTATGCTGTTACACAATTAACATATAGTACTTTATGCCGTAAATATGAACAGTGTTCATTTCATGAAGAGCATTCATCTAGTTCAACGAAATTGTTGATTGTTGCCAACATACCATGAAGCCTCTGGAGTGTAATATAGGTTGAACAATGCTGAGGAGTCGCATACTGGAATGAAACAGCTGTCCAGTGCTCTTTGATTTACCGTGGTGTCCTACTCACATGAATGTGTAACGAATTCTATCAACTAGACTTAATACCAATTATCGTAAACCATCTTAATTCAGTATCCTTAATAGATTAGTTCCATAGATTAGCATCATATACATGCATGTACATGCAAATATACTACTAAGAATTTCAAAAGTCATTGTCATATTTGTTTGTTGCTTAGTTCATGGTTTCTTTTTCCTTACCATTTTTTGTAAAGGATTCTTTCTGTTCAGTAAAGTTTTTAAATGTTATGTAGACAACTAAATACCTTGTGAGCTGACATCCTGCATGACTTAATGGTGTTATCTTAGTCGAATTTGAAACAGAACTTACAAATGCATGAGTATCATTTCCTAATGAAATGAAAGTAATTCGGTGCACCGTTATATAGTTTTCATGTGCCAATATTACCATTGCAGTCACTTATTTAACAAATCAGATTCAGCGTATTAGTAGAATCATCCCATGTGGGCAACATTATACTTTGTCTACATCATTTAGATGAAGAAGTTAAACAACCTCAAAACAATTGCATTCTATTCATTGCATTTAAACAACATTATTTAGTGACATTTTTCCACTACAAGTAAATTCAGTAACAAATACGAAGTAAATTAATTGCCACGTTCTGAAGATGTCAAACGACCGACGTGACAATGAGTAAAGTTGAAATGTGACAGCCACAATGACAACAAATGAAACATTGTGGGTGAAGTGTGAAAAAGTCATAAAAGATTGAAATTAGGAAGTGTAATGATTTCTGTTAGTCACACTTAAGACTGTGTGTACCAATACCTATTCAAGTGTTGAAGGTTGACGAGTCCCAAACTGTTCCTGTAAGTAAATTGGGTAAACTGATTTATGGTAATCAAGCAATATTCACCATTTTTATTATCTGGAACCGTAAACGACTCTGATGAATCATTGTCAACGGTAAAGACTGTAGGCGTAATATTATGATGATGTTGTGTTGTAGGTAGTGTAGACTAGTAATCTGTGGTTGAAGCACGAATGTCATTTACATTGGTGATTGATTCTGCTTATTCATGATCAACAGTTGGTGTTATATGAGTTTTTTTGATAATGATGATGATGATGACAGTGTGTTTCAGATTATAACACTTGATAAAGTTTCATCGAATCATTTTTTTCATGTTAATGTGTGAATGACTCCGTTTTCCCTGATGGTGATTATAATGACTCGAATGATTCTCATGATCATGATGATAATGATGATTTTATTAAGTAGCATGAAATTGATGTGATCAAATCATTGAGTATTTATAGTGTATAACCATCCCTAAACAACAGCCAACACTCGACACTATGTATATTCTCATGAGGCTGTCTAAATCAAGTTCATTAGAATGGTATACTGTCAAACAGACGATGTGTCAATAATAATTTAATTTCGACTGGCTCTATCAGTTATCGAATTTATCAATCTAAGAATTGACAAAGTTAATACACACCATGAATTCGGGCTTTGAGATTTGAGTCTAAAATGAATTATCGATGAAACTGCAACTGCCTTGTTCAATGTCACGACTGGTGATTATCATAATCATCATCATCACCATAATCATCATTCTTATTTTTACGTTCATTTTAAATAGCCACTCTTCAATCTTCTGCCACAACTTAGTGATAATCTGAATGATGTTGAATTCTACTGTTTCATTGTGTTTAATATTTGAGTTGTTACGTTTCTCTCTTTGGGCAGTGCGATAACTGATCAAGAAACTTTTATTTGAGGACGTTCTCACAAAATGATATTTCGACTGATTTTCATGGATAAGCTAAGTGATAATTTGACTGTTGAATACCTTAAGTCCCGGATGCATCAACTCGATTACTGCCACACTATTCAACTTAAATTAATGAAGGCGTTTGTATACTTTTTTGACTATTGTCCATTGAGTAAAACTGAAAACTTAGAAAAATAGACAGCTGTTTCGTTTCTCTATGAAATACCTTACTCGTTCACTTCTGTTAATACATGAAGGAATTAAATCGAAAATCTTGACGTTTAACAGCAAGTACTTAAGAAATTCGACATCTCCAGTATCGTCACATTAGAAGGTAAGCGTTATTAAACTAAGCAAGCACCAACTGTACCTTTGCGAATATTAAGAGAAATAGGATGCGGGTCGGAATCAGAAGTAGAATACACATCCATTCGAAATTAGACTTAATCGAAAGTAATTAATGTGCGAACCCTCAGAGGATTGATATGAGTACTTTATCTTTATTTTTGAGGTAAATGAAGACGATCTGTAATTAGTGTGATCATTGTGTAATACAACGGTAAAAAAATGATAATTAGACCTTAGCAGCAGTGATAAAAATACATCTTATGGGGATAGACAAATGAATTGAAAAGGTTTCGTTGCTTTACAGGAGAATATCACCAGTGATTACTTCACATAGGATAAATCATCCTTGAACTCTTGACGTATTCCATTTCATATAAGTGTTTGTGTCTATCTGAGTACATAGAATAATATAACTAACCATCTCATTCTTGCATGTAATTTTTCTATGAATGTACATAATCACAGATTTGCTGGAGACTCAAAAACAGGATATTTTGATTTTAATGCCTGAATGAGTATGCGATATTTATACTTGAAGTTCATGAAGATGGGCTGTATTGAATGTGATCAATAAATAATTCAGTGGTAAAAATGATAATTAGGCCTTAGCACCAGTAACGGAATACGTAGAATATGGTGAGTCGTTGATTATGGATTTTATTCATTTCAACATAAAAGTGCACCACGTTTTATACATAAGTTGAAAATGCTGAAAGGGGTGTTATACATCTAAATACATTCTGCAGCTTGGTCAAATTAGATAAGGTCTTGTTATTTTTATAATGAATGACAATACAATTCATCATGCATGTCATCAGCACCATTATTGTCATCGTTATACAAATCATCGCTAATTCAATGCTAAGTTATCATAATCATCCACATTACTATTTAAATCAACATTTATAATCGTTATCACCATCATCCGCATCATCATCACCGCTGAACAAATCATACTCATTGTCAACATGTAAAATAATTTATATCGTTCAAATTACAGCAAATATCACCGACGACAACAGTGAATGCATCATTAAAACATCACAGAAAATGTAATGCGGAACAGTGAAGTAGTTATAGCATGATCAGAATATCACATACTAAAGTGAAACCCACCATTCAATATGGTATGATAGTATTCTATTCTAATTAACATGAATAAGACAGCTTTATGTGAATATACATAGTGTCGATTGTTGATTGTGTCAAAGGATGGATATACACTCAAACTACTCAATGATTTCATCACATGAATTTCATGCTACTTAATAAAATCAGCATCATCATTATCATCATGATCATGAGAATCATCCGAATCATTATAATCACCATCAGCAAACACAGCCTCATAATGATCAATAAGAGCTGAATAAAAATGATTATCCATGAAATCAATTCGCCTTCGATAAACACACACACGCAATTGACCCTGAGGACGACCATATTAGTTTACTGATTCTTAATTCATATTCAATCCTCATTACGTAATCAGGAGGATAAGACAACTTGGAGAGTTTCAGTAAACACCTCGTTATTTGTTCCAACTAAATAGAAGTGAAAGAGAAACACAGAAATATTTTCTTTCATTCTTTCTTTTTCACTTTCTATCATTTAATTAATGTCAATGGAATGTTTTGTTATTGACAGAAATCTCTGTATGTAGGTCAACATAGGCATCAGAATGGATGTGATCAGGCCATTTTCACTATTATTAGATACATTATTGACTGATTCATATGAGTTTACTAGTGAGATACACCACACTTAGACTAAATGAATGAGTGAAATATATGAGTTTAGATAGACGATTGTTTCATTTGAGTGTAGATAAACTAACATTCATTGTTATGCACTCTATTTTCTAATGAAAGTTATTGCATTACAGTCAAGTAGACTTGGCGTCATATTTGAAAGTATCGAATAATGTGTTCAAGCCCGTTCGATAATTTTCATTAGTGGTTAGAGCATCACTTTTATTAGCACAGTTATATTCATTCATTAAATATCACTAGATCATGATTTTGAATGACATTTTGTTTGAAAAATTCATTCAGGTATATAAGTCTGAATATTCTGTGTTCGACCCCCAGTATTGTTGTGTTTATTCACATCCACAAGACAATTAGTTCTGATAATATGATAGTTAGTTAGTGATTTCTGCTTCCCATTAATCAATAAACAAATGTTGGTTCACGACGCAATATCCTTTTCACGTGACTATTCGGTTTAGTGTAGGTTCATGTGTTATACCAGAAATATGCTCAATCGATTGAAAGTAAACTTCGCACACCCTACAGACATGAAAATAACAAGAACGGACTTCTGTTGAGATATGGCCAGTTCCTAATTAGCAGAAGATAATACTGTCTACTTGATAGATGCTAAATATTTGATAAAAGTGGAATCAGCTTCTAAACGTTGCTGTCTGATTTTGCCAGTCAACCACCTCATTGACAAGCGAATTAAACTTTATAGGTCGTTTATATAATCGACATATTCGATGAATTCATTCCATATAGTCGAAATGGAATTCATTTTAGACAATTTTCATAAGCCTTTTGCAATCTAACGAGATAGAAAATCATCTCAATCACTTCGAAATTAACACCACTGGCATTTTTATGCCTGCATTTTGTGAGTTAATTGTGACAATTGAACTTTGTTATATGATGGTGTTAAGCTTTTTAGGCTGTACAAATAAATTAAGGTTGTTTCGTTGCTTAACAGGACAATATCATCAGAGATTACTTCACATAGAATGAAGCATCCTCTGAATCTTGACGTATTTCACTTCATTTAAGTGTTTGTGTTTGTCTGAGTACACCGATTAATGTAAGCGATAGTAGATTGCGGTATTACACTGTTATCTTATGTCCGTGTATTCATAGATGGAATGGCAGGGTGCAACCACTTTGAATAATTCATTGGACGAAGGATCGAATCAAGAACGACTAAGTGAATGCCGATAAAATATTAATTTCTTATTCAAATACTTTAGGCTTATCCTATTTTAGGAAGATAATGTAGAAGTTTTGTTCTGCTACGCACAAGCCGTGTCAAGACCACAGCGCGACAGATACACGCTTTCATTTCCTGGCAGCTGCAAGGTCGATTCTGCGTTAATTGAACAAGTACACCACCTTTTCTTTTTTCAGCCCACACTGCCTAGAACCATATAACTAGCTCAAATGATCAATTCCTAAGCGCGTAGAGTTGCTCGACAGACAATGTCTTGACGAGTTGTTCCACACCATCTTGCTCGGTATTTGTAGAGGTTGAGGTCTACTGGAAATGTCTGTTGACGAAGTCGTTCGGAATGATAATGAGTGCTCAACTATTGACTTCAGAAAAAGCATTTCATTCTTAGCCATCTAATTAAACAGTAAATTATATTCATCGTTTAAACATCGGATATTCATAAACTTGAACGATAGACAATAAATCGTATTACACAAAATTAGTACATGGATTGTAGAAGTTAAACATAGATCTGACATGTGTACTTGTGTTTGTCTCATTCGATGAAATCAGCTTACAATGGTTACATGCTGCCGCTGATTATTATGACAATTATCATCATGACGACAAGGAAATTAGAATGACAAAATCGGCTATATCATAAAAAATGTAAATGTAAATATAACAGGCTACAAAGTAGCATGATTATCAGTGTAGGTCAAATTGTTGTTGACTGTGATATAAGTTACTAGACACTTAAATGTAGTATGGTACAATACACAAACATTGGAAGGAAAAGACCAAAATATAACAGGCTGAGGAATACAGGCTTAGCATTGTGTGTATCAAATAAAAAACATGGAAAATGTCCATCTAACGTATTTCACGAACTGACTGATGTCTACAGGAGTTACACATGTAAGTCAAGCTGACTGTTGATTATCATACTCCGTAAGTACAACCTCAACATAACTGAATACTCACATCATTTCTGATCATTTTATAGAGGCAATCATCATGTTGTTGTTCCCAATTCTCAGAATATGTCACAATGCGTTTCACATTTCATCAACATATCTTTGTCATATTGCAATTAGTGTGGTGACGGCTTCTTCGACGTCTGATCATTCATTTAATAAAAAATGGATGTAAAGATTATCAATGAAACGTTGATGTTAAATGAATGATTGTTGAAATGGATTGATCAATGAAATATTTGTGTCAATATAAGTTGCGTGACAAATTCTCTTTCAAAAAAACAATAACACAACATGTGCTTTACTCTATCTTAATATAAAACGTTGTCAGGAAATTTAACAGAACTGTGATCAGAACTGTGACCAGCAAGTATATTCAAGGTGTAAAATGAAACTGTAAAATTGATTCAAATAATATGCGTATTATAACAGGGATATGGAAGGTGTATGCAGATGAAGAATCTCAAATAGGACGGAAATCAGTTCTTTGATTCCACTTTCTAGTCACTCTCAAATTAACTGATGGAACACAAGAACACGTAGAATACATAAACAAAAGTTGACAAACCCAACATGAGCCTATAGTCATTCGATTGATGCATGTCAGTGAAGAAAACGCCACACAACCTCTATCAATGTGCAGCTTACATATGGCCTAAGCAAATGCAATCACATACAAAGAATTCAGTATATTGTCGGAAGTACTGTCGTTCAGTGTTATGTTAAAATCAATGCACAATGCCTAGTGGATAAAGCATTGGTAGCATTATTCTGATGACATTTTTGTTTAGTGGATGTATGTAACTGTACGTTTTCTAATCTTGAATTTCTATCAAAAATATTATCTTAGTAACTGATGAGGTTACGAAAAGCTGAAACGGACAGATTTATTTATGTAATTCGATTTTATTAAAACCTGATGCAACAACTATAAATACTGATAATGACAAGGAAGATTGAATACGTAAATTACTCTTAGTAGAGGATACGTGAATTACTCAAATGAGATGTGTATAACGTCATTGAGAAACAAGATCTACTGATAATGAGTATAACTGTGACAATAAAAGAGATGCCTTAACCATTGATTAAAATTATCGACCAGACTTGTAACACTAACTTCTATATCAATAGGGACTCGACATTAGATATAAAGATGATAATAGTTTTACCAGACTTTTATGCATGAATGAATTTTTCAAACAAAATGTCATTCAAAATCATGATCTAGTGATATGTAATGAATGAATATAACTGTGCTAATAAAAGTGATGCTCTAACCACTAATGAAAATTATCGAACGGGCTTGAACACATTATTCGATACTTTCAAATATGACGCCAAATCTACTTGACTGTAATGCAATAACTTTCATTAGAAAATAAAGTGCATAACAATGAATGTTAGTTTATCTACACTCAAATGAAACAATCGTCTATCTAAACTCATATATTTCACTCATTCATTTAGTCTAAGTGTAGTGTATCTCACTAGTAAACTCATATGAATCAGTCAATAATGTATCTAATAATAGTGAAAATGGCCTGATCACATTCATTCTGATGCCTATGTTGACCTACATACAGAGATTTCTGTCAATAACAAAACATTCCATTGACTTTAATTAAATGATAGAAAGTGAAAAAGAAAGAATGAAAGAAAATATTTCTGTGTTTCTCTTTCACTTCTATTTAGTTGGAACAAATAACGAGGTGTTTACCGAAACTCTCCAAGTTGTCGTATTTTCCTGATTATGTAATTAGGCTTGGCCGGTTATTATGAATGGATGAACTGGTATTGTCGTTTGGACTGTGAATTTTATGTTTGTGTAGATGAATGATAACTTCCTTATGATTTGTATGTGTGTGTGCGCTTGTCTGCTTAAAGAGAATAGGTCTGTAGCGGTAAGCGATCCCCAAAATAAGTAGTTGCATAGGCTCTCGACATTGATTCTGACCATGTTTGTTTTAGCGGAGACTACTATTTAAAGGCGCGCCGTCACGCATCTTCATCAGATCACGACTCGAACCACCGATGGTAGAATCTCTCTCTTGTTTGCCTGCCTAGACTTTGCTATCCCATTAAAGCTCTGTTTACGATAAAATATAATTTCCCTTTCATCCTTCATTGCCTTCTGATTTCACATTTATCAGAGTGATGTCCATTCGATAGAAGTGGCTTTGGTTTTACAACAAGCGCTACTTGGTCATATATCCGGGTTCACTTCAGATCTCATAAATAATCATGTTTATTCTGCTCTTAGTGTTTATTATGAGGCTGTTTTTGCTGATGGTGATGATAATGTCCCGAATGATTCTTATGATGATAATGATGATTTTGTTAAGTACGATGAAAATGATGCGATCAAATCAACCAGTATTTAGGGTGCATATCCATCCTAATACACAATCAACAATCGCCAATATGTATATCCACATAAAGATGTCTAATTCATGTTTATTAGAATGGTATACTGTCAAACAGACTATGTGACTATAGGAAATTAATTAAGTCTGAATCTGGAAAATATCGAATTTATCAAATCTATAAATAACAATGCCAATACTCACCATGGATTAGGTCACTGTCGCATGAGTCCAGAATGAATCAGCGATGAATCTCCTACTGCCTTGTTAAGTGTTACGACCGGTGGTTATTATCATCAATATTATAATCATTTATTAATTTATGAACACAATGCACTTTCCATTTTATCCTCAATAATATATTGATAAGCTGAATTATAGTTAATCCTAATGTTTTATTGTATTTATCAATTTGTTCAAATACAATCCAAACTACTGAATATATTCTAGTAGTAATACAAATATGTACTATCATGTCTATTTATCATCTTTCATAAGTAGTAGATCATTGAGAAAGAAAGGAAACTGTTTACAAGCATTAACTCTGTATATTTGAAATGATGCAGTTTTGTAAATATTGATCACTATTTGATTTCGATTGGTGATTATCGATAAGCGAGGTTTATCAGGATAATTAGTTAAAACAATGGCAGAGTGTTCATTATTTGACGTTGTTTAGGACCTTTGTGTATTTTTTACATCATCGCCTTGATTCGTTATAGTAGCTGAATGCATAAACTTTCATCAACTGATTCGATTGATACATGTGTTCGTATACCTGATCATATGTGATGTAGTAACTTGGATGTATGGATAAATGTGCCATGTACTGTGATTTTCTTCACTGACTGACCGACTGAATGATATTTGATAAGTTTGTAAAAATATAATAGTGAACATAGTCGATTTAGTTGAATTTACACAACCTGGATGGATAAAGTGACAAGACTGATGGTTATAATGTAACTATTATGAACTTCTAAAGAACTTACAAGAATTATTAACGATCAACAAATAAGATTATTTGTTGGGAAACCACATTGTTTAGGTAATTTCAGTTTTTGAACATTTCAATATTATGGGGTTACTTGATATGAATGGATTCCATGGCCATATTCCAGAGGGAGACAGTATATCACATTTCAATTGCTTGAAGGGTAATAATGACTAATGTTGAAATGTGAATAGGAATTGCACCTCTGGACTCATACATGCAATCCTATCGTGAATCAGGCGAACGATTGTGACAACAAGTTTATTTAATTATCAGTGATATGCGTCACAGGTTAAGTTTGAGAATTCACGCCTACCAATAATACGGAAAGGGAGCTTTACTTTGACGTTCATATATAACAATCGGTTGGCATAACTTTGTAAAAACACACCACTTACATTCTTGTTTTGTAATACAAAGGATCACTGAAACGTTTGCTTCCACAAATATACCAGCAATAAATCAGAATATGTATATTCGTAACACAGTGTCTGACTTTATTGATACAACCCACAGTGAAAATGTCAGTATTCTTAACAACGGAACTCAGGAATTAAAATTTGTATAGGTTGTTCAGGCACTGAAAACAGTAGAAGCGTTTTTATCCGTTTAGATGTAAAAATATAATATGACAATTTGTGAGTACTGCGATCACGATCTAACAGTCGCAATCAGTGGAGATGAACATCATAACAACAATCACATAGAGAAATTCAAAAAAAAATCACAATTAATCATGTAAAGATATTAGTGCCAACTGATGATTTATGAATATTAGAATGTAAATCATACAGTAGATAAAGTATTTCTGAGAATTTCGAATCGTAACTAGTGGAACATATCAGGCAATAATCAAGAAGACACAGAACACACTTGAAGATGATGTGTATTCCCATGTTACTTTCCATGTGAATATTCTTATTTTTACTATTTTTTCATTAATTGCAAAAGTAGGCGGTAACCAGTACTGCCGTTCATTTTCCCCGCAGTGACCTTGGTATTTTTCATTAATTGTAGTGGATTTTTAATATGCTTAGTACCTAATTTACGACGAGATCTTTGTTGTAATCGTATATACAGAGTTGCGACAAAATAGAATCGAATATTGTTTGTACTGTGTTTATATCTTCTTGATTTAGTTTCGGGCAAGTAAACAGTCGACGAGATATTGGTCACAATTGCGAGTACCTGTTCGTGTAGGTAATTCAGCGAGTTAGATTTGCAGTTAATTTTCTTGTGTATAACGTCAAGGTTAAGTCACTGATAAAAAACTCATTCATTTAAGTAATGGATTCCTAATTTCATTTTGAGGAATGTTTGTCTTTAAGAAGCCTTGGTTACCCACGTCAATAGCTTTGAATATGTCTGAGTGCAATATTAATAAGATGTGCTTAAAGCTTCATTTAGTGAAAATTAAATTGTAAAGCTAAAAGAAACAAGCCATACAAGACCCAGTTTTGAGAAACTATGTTAGGAATTACAAATAAACTGTTTTGGTATGATTATTTGTATATCAATTTGACCGATTTTAAAGTAAATAGATACCATGTCATCTAATCCATAGTTATTATTATTTACTTGACGTCCTGAATGACGTTGTTGATTTAGAAATATTATCGTAAGTGAAGGAAACAAATTTTTTATGGTTAGTTGCCAAATTAGTAGTGTCCATTCAGGGGTTCACCTCTGTTAGCAAAGAAATCGTTAAGCAGGTTGGTAATAATAAAATTGAAGTTGTTGACAGTCAAGCCATCATGTGAAGTGCAAATACCATTATAACTTAAGGATGATCTGTGGCGCTTATAGAACAAGTGTACCAAGTTTTGTACCTTACAGCTACTGCGCATTGTTGATAACTATTTGTTAATAGCCTTTAACTTCGTTTATTTGGTAGAAAGTCTTGTGGAAGCGTTAGTTTCAAGAATATGTTTCCTTATTACAATAGCGTCACAAGTGGACGAATTTAAAGAAGCATTCACGAGAGAGTGACTTGGTTATGATCTGTTCTGACTTCAGAGAAAAAAATTAATGGCCACTAGGTTTGCTTCAGAGTGCAATACTAGGTAGAAATGGACAGGTGAGGCAAGACGAATTAAGGAGCGAGAACGTAATCTGTGGTGGATGTGAGGATAGTGTGTCTTTTAAAGACCGTAGATAGATGTAATGCTTCCTAGGCATACTGCTGTAAGACCTGAGGATCGTCAATTTAAGCGTGGTCTTAGGCGTACTGTTGTATGACCTACGACTCACCATATCTAAATGTTTGTATAAATGCAATTTATTGATTATGTTTTGTATTCCTTTGTTGTTGTAAGTGATTCAGTCGCTTGTGGAAGGAACTGATGTTCGCTTGGTTGGGAGCGTTGCCGTAAACTTAGGAATTGTATAAATTCGTTAGTCATACTTCTCAAGCCCTTTCCAACTTATTTGACCTATTTGTTGTGTTCAGTTTATGTTTGGTTTGTTTATCTTCACATCCGGATTTTCTTGGCTCCGCATCTTTATTTCTGGCTGTTGACGATTTGTTTGAATTCTGGGTGCCTACAATATTGAAGGTGAAGGGATCAACATGCTCAACAACTTCACTCACTATCTTTAGTTGAATAGCTTTAAACGCAAACTTATTTACATATACAGTGGGGAGGAACACATTCTCATTCATGGTTAATTTCTTACTTACTTGTAATTTTCATTAATATTAACTTGATCTGATTATAATTCAATGTTTAAGAACAAACAGTACATTGAACATTGAATTATGTAATAGAATAAAATGTTGAATAAGTAAATAAGTTTAAGTTCGCGCTATTCTCTTCTTTTTGACAATCAATAAACTCAAACATGTCAATTGATCTCAAATGAAAATTTTGAAAATAAAAGAGAATAAAATGAAAGATAATACGGTACTGTTTTTATTTTTTGACGGAATAAACATAGAAAGCCTGAATAATAATGTTGTATAATATCGTTGTTGTGTTAACATTTCATGATGAAATACAAGCCAATTGACATGAATGAACAAAGAGGAGGTTATATGACTTATTGAATTCATCATCGGTGTAAATAGATTCATTGCATTGATACACTTCCCTTATTCAGTATTATCATCGTAAAAAGTATAAAGAGAAAATTAAGGCAAACAAACAAACAAATATCACGTAGGCAATCATAAGAAGATGAAGAGAACACCGATGACTGTCAACAAGTTCAGAGGTAAAGCATACGCGTCTATGTCTGCCAGTAGGTTGATAAAACTGAAACTGAGAAACTATGTGATTATTTGTTAGCCACAGATTCACGATGCAGTGAGGAACTATTCAGAGAAAAACAATAAGCAAATATGATTTCTTTTATTTATGGATGTGTGTGAAAATGTTCGTTATGCTATTCAGTTTACTTCAATTGACTTAGTAATTCAAATGAATGCAAACAGAATAACAAATTTAATACGATGTATTATCGTTGTTGAGGTTGTAGTTAGTACGTGATTGTATGTGTTTATTTGTTGCAAAGTAGCTAGTTCACAATTCTACACGTATTCCTTCACATTCAAACACTGTGTCACCAGCATTAAATTGTGTACTGCATAAATTAGCTGCAGGCAATAGACGAAAATGATTTGCTGTAAGACGATCAGAACCTTTTTGTTCATCTAGTCGACCGCATGGTGTTTCTAACCAACGTATCCATTCTTTAGGTTCATCTGTTGAAAGTATCATGATAGATGCATCAGTAGAATTGGCATCACAACGACAAAGGTATGCAACATCTGAAGAAGAAAATTATATTTAAAAACTTGCAATCAGGTACATTAAATCCTCTAAGTAAATCTTGTGTTCATGCTTAAACTACTGCTTACTTACGTGCTAGTTTTGACACCAAAACCACCTAAACGTTTTCATAAAAAATCAAAAGCTGAGAAAAATAATTTTACTTCATTGAATACAAAAACTGTGGGAAAATCAGGTGCATTTATAGTTTACAGCTGCCTACAAATCACTACTGAAATGCATCCCACTCATAAACGAGAAGCTAAGATACTGATCAGTGCATCGATCTTATATCAAAGCTTGTTGAAAGCCTACTGAATAGTGATTAGATGGAATTTTTTCGACTACTTCTTTGGTCTCTTTCCAAATCATCTTAATGCCTAATCTAAAGAACAGAAATTCTGAGAATTTTCATAGATGTTTGGAAAGATAGGAACAAACAGTGTGTTCTGTTACAAATAAGAAGTAATTCAAAGCGAATGAAGTTGATATAAAGCAAAATTTTGCAAACTAAACTGTTAAAGCTTCAATTAGATTGGGTAAAAGCTTCACATTATGAACTATGTAGCGAATCACTTATTATTCAAGTGAACACATCAGATCAAATTGCTGCATTTCTTAAGACTCTGTATATTGTTAGCTTTTTCATCAAAGTTTTAACAAGGTTTATGTACTTCAGAACACAGCTATCAATGACAAACACTGTTAGTCTATAGAATCGAATGCAACTTTCAATTCAATAAACACTATTAATGCTTTGAATCGCTACATGTATTTTAAAACTGCACAAAGGAAGAACATCCGAGCAATACAGCTATGACCAGCTCTTAAAATTAACCTGACATTAATGGGTTTCTAGTCTACAAGTCTTAGCTTGGTAATTATTGCTGAAAATATTTGCTGGCATTTTTTCGGTCACACTGATTCCTCAGCAAGTTATTGTATGTATATTTTGGCCCTTTCATATAAACTATGGTGAATGACAATAGAGACCATTTAGATCAAATAATATCGAGATCCCAGATTCTATCGAAAATATCATTCAAACTAATTTCAGCAGTTTGCGCCTAGAATCCCATCAGAGATTGAACTAAGGACTCCGAGTCAGTGGTACTGATGGCTAAGCGTTCACCTTAGGACATAAAGGTACTATGCAAGGTCTTTAATAAGGTCGTGACTACGTACTGTTTAGGAGTCCAATACAAAATGGCTGTCTAGTATACCTTAATTTTCAATGATATCCAACTAAAATCACCGTGCGATGAATAAAAATATTTACTCAGTCATTAAAACTTAAATTCCATAACTTCCATTCACATTAATTAACTCATGTAAATAAGTTAGTAAAACTTTCTGAAGATAAATCCATGGCTTCCTACGTATCTAACATAATCTTCATAGACATGGAATTATAAGCCTGAGGGTAATAAACATGATGAAAAAGATAATTAAAACACAGACAAACACACTGAAAAGTACATCGATGTATATACAAACATACACAAACTTAGATGTACACCTACAATACAATATACATGTCATTATAAAAATATGTAGTGATGATAGACGACAGTCACATCGATAGACAGAAGTCAGATAGGATGCCAAAATTAAAAAAATAACTCATCGATCTATTTGGACTAGAATAATTGAATGTGTCATTGTTTGAATAATGATTATTCAACGAAAATAGATTAACTATTTCCAGGTTTGTATGTTATTTTTTCATCTACCAATAACAAGTCGAGTGGACAAAAGCAGTAAATAGATTCATCTCTTTGAATGATGATGAAAACAGACACTGAAATTACAGAATATCATTTAGTGAGAATAAGTGTTAGAGAATACTGAAGTGTATAATAATGCAATCAGAGAATACGATGTGCATAACATACGTAACAATTAGTGCAAAAGGTCCCCATGTTAGACGATTGCCCTATTTATGCTGTAGGTTGTTACTTTATAGAAGCAAACGGTTTTCGAAGTACAGAATATGATTGTCATCTATTCTCTGAGCTGGAGTACCAAATCAATTACATAAATATCTTTCAGTGTGATGTAAGCTACCAATTTGAGCTTTAAAACCAACCACCATTAGTACTACGTCTAAGTGTTTAGCTTCATGAAGTTCAGAAAACCTTTCATAAAATTCATCTCTCACTTCATCTAGGCTACAATTAATAAGAGGCTAGGATCGGATGGAAAAATAGGACAAGACAATAATTCCAGAGAAAACATTTGGTGAACTCATGGAATAGTGTTTCTTATGATATAACACGTTTCGCTATAATGCATTACCTTTATCCTTTTGCAAAATTCGCTCAAGATAAGATTACGAGCAACTAATTCATACTAAATGATTAAGTAATAAGTTTCTGAGTAATTAAATTAGGAGGATACAACACGAAATACGCCCCTTGTAACTATAATACTTTCCTTTACAGTTAACAAGATTCATTTACCTGCTTTAATTCTTCTGTCCATTGTGCTCTCATCTTGATGAGCGAATCACTAGAGACGTTGCTTGCTTGATTGTAATCCCTCGAAATATCAACACCAGTTGGAATATCATTATATTCTTCCTTGTCTGTTTCAAAATAATAAGCTAATAAGCCACATATAAAGAAACGAAATATATATACGTATGAACAGTAAGTAGTTGGGGAAATTTAAAAACAAAAGACAAATTAGTAGCTTATCTGTTATTGCTTGATCTGCTTTAAAGAGGCATCAGTCATTCACACTATATAAACTTTCTATAGGTATACTACAAAACAACGTAACAGTGAAATAGAACGAATTGGTGATACGTCAACTCCACATTATTATGAATGGTTCTCAAAATTCTTGCATATTACCCAAATAATTGGAAATTGTTATGGCTTTCGGTGCACTGAATATTAGTGTAAGAAGTCCATCAGATCGGATTCTTTTTTTACTTATTCTAAACAAGGATTCAGACAATTTTCGTATTAATCACCCTTTCTAGACTCGTAGGAAGATATTTCTTACCTGAAACAATAATATATAGTGACAATTGGAAACCTTACGAATCGCCTAAATATGGGGTACGTCTATAGGGTTTTAGTGCACAAGAAATACTGAGTTAATTCATCAATGGGAGTCAATACTAATACTACTGAACTGATGTAGAATCAAGTAAGGTGTCATTAGGGTAACAAGGTTGCTATGCCGTCACCCAGACGAATACCAATAAATGATAGATTGTGAGACTAAGTCCATAGAATGCGAGAATAACTTTAAGAAATTTTCTGGTGAAACAAAAACAATAAGCACTCCATGCATTTCAATATCAGTCACAAACAGTTCATCAGAAATTACTGACTTCGCACTGCATTACAGATTATGGTTAAGCAATAATATTACCCGTATATTTTATTTTAAGGGATGAACATTTTGTATTTTACCAAAGATTTCCGTGAGCAAGGAAGGTATATAACAAGTCTTGGCTAAGTTTTTTAATAAACCACTAATGTTCCGAGAAAAATCGTTGATTCTAGTTTGGAACCGTGATTGGTTAATTCTGACTAAGGCTTCTAAGGTCATTTCACAATCGCTTAAGTCCGGCCGTATAAGTCCTGTCAACATATTTATCATTTCCTAGCATATAAAACAATCATATTGTTGATTAATTCCTATGAACAGAGATCTAGACATGACTTACTATCAAGATACGCTAGATCCATCGATGTCCACCTAGGATCAACTTGTGCGCTACAAAATGAAGCAGTATCCAATATCGAGATGACAAGCTAGTGTAACTCAAATGGATTCATCGCACTTGCATTTCGATTGTTCATGGTAAGACTTCAGTTCTCCGATGTAATTCAGCGATAGACATTTAACCATATGACTTCACTCTTCCTAGCAAGTTCAGCTGAAGTGATTTATTAACCAATATATTTTTATATTTTTCATTATTATGATGTCTATAATCCACTTTTATAAGACATTTCTACTGAAGTATTCAATATATGTGTGACGACCTAGTGTGAGCTAGTTGACTTCTTTGTGCTCATGTTTTAACTTTTATGCAGCGGTTCTTGTGACACAGTGAAGATATCTGGCGTTTGTGTCACTGTAATCCAAATGTTTAATCTTTCCCCCTTGTTAATTTTTTATTTTTAGTTGTATTTACTTTTATGGTTATGAATAAAGGGCTGTGGGTAACTAAGGGCATAAACCATAAAATGTTTAAGGATGATCCGTATACCTGAGTGTACTGTTCATCTAAATTAAATCACCATTGCCCTTCTGATTAAATATAAAAAAGCGCAGCTCACGAGAACTCTCTTCACGCGGTAAACATCTTAGTCACATAACTTGGCTAGTTGTTTAGTACTGGATATACTTCACCATCCTGTCGACATTAAGTTATTTTGGAAAGCTTGAATTCTCTCGTTACTTCTTATAACTTTTCATAGCCTAATTTCATGGGCATTCATTCGAAGTAATGAACTTACCTTATTTGCAAGTGGACTATAAGATGGTGAACAGAAGGGCTCTTGGAAATATTTCCTGTTTTACTACTGATTTCAAAGTCGTTCACTTCCGCCAAACCAGTTTTCACTTGTTCCAAAGCATTCACTCTTTCAAATAGATTTTTAGACAAGAGACAGAGAGGTCCGTTTATTTAGTGCTGTCACTTTTTTTCATTAGGGTTATAAGTGGCGCAGCATCAAACACCTTCTAGAAGCACAAGAATGTTGCATGAACTGACAAATGTTGCCAACTGTTTGTCCGATTGTCTTAAGATAGGAGGTTGTTGGTGCGTAAATTAGCACTTGGGAAAAGGGTGCTTAACCGCGTAGCATGTTTTGTTCTTAGTCTGCTGTTTTCTTATATATTCGCTAATCAAGCCGTTCATCACCTTTAACAGAATATAGACTAGTGCTACTAGCCTGTAGCATTTGCATTCTCTTCAATCACATTCATTAAAATTGGGGACAAATCATTTTTTCCATTCAATAGGAAGTTGTGGCCTACTAAAGAATGCTTGAATAGGTTGCATACCAGCCCACACATAGATTCCGTGCATAGTTCCAAGACAAACTTACGAATAATATGTCATTTTGGTGAATTGCATGGACGCAAAGACTCTGACACTCTGGAGTCAGTATGATCCTACCCATTTTAAGAATTATTAATTTTATAATATAATTGTCGTCATCTGCGTGATTCAGTATAAGTTTCTGAATGAAGTAGGAACAGAGGGTTTTAAAAATTTTTTGTCTTTGAAGTCTTCTTCTCCACCCCAGATTCTATAATTACATACCCTCTTTTTCTGGCTGGTTTACATTTAGCCATAAACCAAAATAGATATCAGGGCTTGAATTATAATTTATTTGCTAGCTAGATATGAAAACATCTAGTTTTCCATTATCCTATTACGACTTTTCTTTCTTATCAGCTTAAAAAGACTGTGGTACACCACTTTCTAAGGTACTACTCATTAGTATCCAGATTACAATTCTGATCAAAGTAGTTGTTTGGTGACTTACTTCAAGCAAAATGTCCAGTGGTTTGAACATTTTATCCTTAGAGAAACGCTGTTAGATTAAATCTCTTTTATTATTGGCTGTATGCACCCAATCGGTTCGATCAGTCGTTTCAGGCTCCTTACTTCTGGATAATGGAACCTATACTAGGCACTTTGTCATGGCCAGGCAGTCTATCCTACGGTAGTAATAGATGAGTTCATTGTCGTTTCATAATAAGCGCTTGTTTATGACTACGTCAAATATAAACCACTACGTAATTGTTGCTTCCTAGTGAGTGTGTTCATATACATTCTCAATAAACGGTGGGTCAGTTAAGAAAAGGTGGTACAATACGCTGATCTTTATGCTGATTTTTGCTTTTTAGTGGTGAGAAATCCAAGTTCAATTGGTGGGGTTCAAATAATATGCGGACTGTTAATTTTAAGCACACAAGGTCTGTCCTGACGAGTTGTTAATAGATTAGTAGTGCATACTACCCTGCTGAAGATATGGTGTTTAGATCAACTGCGAGTGTCTTTGGTAGTTCTCCATCGTACAGGGGGTTGGACCACAATGAAATACTTATAACTATTATTCGATGTAAGGTGAGGAAAATCAAAATGCTTGGGACACCTCTACTGCTCTCTTGTTCAGTTTGAATTTGTAGGTATTTTCACGAGCTCTGGTTGGTCTCAACTAAAATGTGATTTAAAGTAAATGGTGCGGTTTTCTGAAACTTAGAAGAAGTCTTGCATTTTCTCTGCTTCAATGTCATAGGCAGGGTTTTTACTTCTGTGGTCCTGAGTTCTAGAGCGCCTTGATAACTCAGAGTATCATTGAAATCTGCTTTCAGGTTCCTCTAGCGAACTTTCACAATGTGATTTGAAAACAATAAGCATAGCGTACTACTTGTTGACCACAATGGTAAGACATATAACACCCATGAACCCATTTCTGAATGCATCAATGTAGCATTTTCTGCTAACTAACCGCCGTATGAAAACGATTGTTACACAACTCACTAATACTCAACAACATTTGAACTCATTTATAAGTATAATTGGCACTAATGATTTTAATATACAGCAGATTTAGAAGAGCAATTAATGCACTGAAACTACCTGATTTATGGTGTAGACAGGCACTAATTCCCATATACTGAAATATGGTGGGGATATAATTTCATATACTGTACTTGTTTCTTTCACTTTCTCACTAGAATCGTTGACTTGCAGGGATATATAGAAAACCACTTTTCGTATTCCCAGGCATAAACGAAGCTCTACATCAAACGCTTGCAACTATCGACAAAATGACAGTACTCCTCTTGTTTCAGGGATTATAAAATATTATCAGTGAATATATACTTAGGCAGTTTTTATCCCAGAACCTGATTATGCCTATTCAACATGGTTTCCTCTATTTTTGATCGTGTATGACCTATCACTTGATCATCCGCAACTATATAACTAGTAGCTGCGATAAGAGTCATACAGTTCTCGTTTCATATTTTGACATATCCAAAAATTTGTATAACATTGATTACCTGTTATTGATAAGAGAAAGGAAGACATGCGAAATTACCTGCTCCCTATTAAATTATATTCAGGTACTACCTTGGTGATTGCATACATATTGTTAATTTTAACTCTATACACTCCCAATCTAAAACCTATGACTTCAACTCCTATATATTAGGAAACACTGTAACACAAGATTATTCGACAAGTTGTCAAACACCTAAGCGTCATCGCCTTTGGCTTTGGTATCTTTAAATCAACCTCTTTGTTCTCTACAAACTGCCTAGGAAGTTAGCATTCTCCACCTGAAACCAAAATCAACATAAGCAAACTCCCACTTCCTCATGATCTACGAACTCAAATATTTAGCATTATGACTACAACTTTTGCAACCACTCGTGAGTTAACATTGTCACATTTTTCTCGATATGGAACATGCTACCAGTAGACATTAGGATCTGTGAATCCCTTCCACGTTTTATTGATTTATTTCACTGGATTATCATACACTCCAAATACTAGGTCTCCTTAATGCATGTACTTATAGTACTTCTCTCTGGTGCTACTCTTCTTTATTGTTACTGTCATCTCAAAATTTTAGGGTATCTTTCACACTAGTACACAGCACGAGACACACAGGGACTATAACAATACTTGTTGTAGCCAAGTCACTAGTCGTAATTTAATGGCTAGTAAATAGACACAAAGAAATGCAATGTCGTGTTCCTCCCTACTTTGGAAACCACCAACTCTATTTAAACTACCCCTCTGTCTATCTATCGTTAGTATATATCAAGATCTTACTCTGAGAAACACGCTAAACAACTAGATAGTTGTCTCAAAAATCTAGTGTGTTTTTCAGAGCAAGACCTCGATATATTTATGTTAGATAGACAGAGGGGTAGTTTAAATAGAGTTGGTGGTTTCCAAAGTAGGGAGGAACACGACATTGCATTTCTTTGTGTCTATTTACTAGCCATTAAATTACGACTAGTGACTTGGCTACAACAAGTATTGTTATAGTCCCTGTGTGTCTCGTGCTGTGTACTAGTGTGAAAGATACCCTAAAATTTTGAGATGACAGTAACAATAAAGAAGAGTAGCACCAGAGAGAAGTACTATAAGTACATGCATTAAGGAGACCTAGTATTTGGAGTGTATGATAATCCAGTGAAATAAATCAATAAAACGTGGAAGGGATTCACAGATCCTAATGTCTACTGGTAGCATGTTCCATATCGAGAAAAATGTGACAATGTTAACTCACGAGTGGTTGCAAAAGTTGTAGTCATAATGCTAAATATTTGAGTTCGTAGATCATGAGGAAGTGGGAGTTTGCTTATGTTGATTTTGGTTTCAGGTGGAGAATGCTAACTTCCTAGGCAGTTTGTAGAGAACAAAGAGGTTGATTTAAAGATACCAAAGCCAAAGGCGATGACGCTTAGGTGTTTGACAACTTGTCGAATAATCTTGTGTTACAGTGTTTCCTAATATATAGGAGTTGAAGTCATAGGTTTTAGATTGGGAGTGTATAGAGTTAAAATTAACAATATGTATGCAATCACCAAGGTAGTACCTGAATATAATTTAATAGGGAGCAGGTAATTTCGCATGTCTTCCTTTCTCTTATCAATAACAGGTAATCAATGTTATACAAATTTTTGGATATGTCAAAATATGAAACGAGAACTGTATGACTCTTATCGCAGCTACTAGTTATATAGTTGCGGATGATCAAGTGATAGGTCATACACGATCAAAAATAGAGGAAACCATGTTGAATAGGCATAATCAGGTTCTGGGATAAAAACTGCCTAAGTATATATTCACTGATAATATTTTATAATCCCTGAAACAAGAGGAGTACTGTCATTTTGTCGATAGTTGCAAGCGTTTGATGTAGAGCTTCGTTTATGCCTGGGAATACGAAAAGTGGTTTTCTATATATCCCTGCAAGTCAACGATTCTAGTGAGAAAGTGAAAGAAACAAGTACAGTATATGAAATTATATCCGCACCATATTTCAGTATATGGGAATTAGTGCTGTCTACACCATAAATCAGGTAGTTTCAGTGCATTAATTGCTCTGCTAAATCTGCTGTATATTAAAATCATTAGTGCCAATTATACTTATAAATGAGTTCAAATGTTGTTGAGTATTAGTGAATTGTGTAACAATCGTTTTCATACGGCGGTTAGTTAGCAGAAAATGCTACATCGATGCATTCAGAAATGGGTTCATGGGTGTTATATGTCTTACCATTGTGGTCAACAAGTAGTACGCTATGCTTATTGTTTTCAAATCACATTGTGAAAGTTCGCTAGAGGAACCTGAAAGCAGATTTCAATGATACTCTGAGTTATCAAGGCGCTCTAAAACTCAGGACCACAGAAGTAAAAAACCCTGCCTATGACATTGAAGCAGAGAAAATGTAAGGCTTCTTCTAAGTTTCAGAAAACCGCACCATTTACTTTAAATCACATTTCAGTTGAGACCAACCAGAGCTCGTGAAAATACCTACAAATCCAAACTGAACAAGAGAGTAGTAGAGGTGTCCCAAGCATTTTGATTTTCCTCACCTTACATCGAATAATAGTTATAAGTATTTCATTGTGGTCCAACCCCCTGTACGATGGAGAACTACCAAAGACACTCGCAGTTGATCTAAACACCATATCTTCAGCAGGGTAGTATGCACTACTAATCTATTAACAACTCGTCAGGACAGACCTTGTGTGCTTAAAATTAACAGTCCGCATATTATTTGAACCCCACCAATTGAACTTGGATTTCTCACCACTAAAAAGCAAAAATCAGCATAAAGATCAGCGTATTGTACCACCTTTTCTTAACTGACCCACCGTTTATTGAGAATGTATATGAACACACTCACTAGGAAGCAACAATTACGTAGTGGTTTATATTTGACGTAGTCATAAACAAGCGCTTATTATGAAACGACAATGAACTCATCTATTACTACCGTAGGATAGACTGCCTGGCCATGACAAAGTGCCTAGTATAGGTTCCATTATCCAGAAGTAAGGAGCCTGAAACGACTGATCGAATCGATTGGGTGCATACAGCCAATAATAAAAGAGATTTAATCTAACAGCGTTTCTCTAAGGATAAAATGTTCAAACCACTGGACATTTTGCTTGAAGTAAGTCACCAAACAACTACTTTGATCAGAATTGTAATCTGGATACTAATGAGTAGTACCTTAGAAAGTGGTGTACCACAGTCTTTTTAAGCTGATAAGAAAGAAAAGTCGTAATAGGATAATGGAAAACTAGATGTTTTCATATCTAGCTAGCAAATAAATTATAATTCAAGCCCTGATATCTATTTTGGTTTATGGCTAAATGTAAACCAGCCAGAAAAAGAGGGTATGTAATTATAGAATCTGGGGTGGAGAAGAAGACTTCAAAGACAAAAAATTTTTAAAACCCTCTGTTCCTACTTCATTCAGAAACTTATACTGAATCACGCAGATGACGACAATTATATTATAAAATTAATAATTCTTAAAATGGGTAGGATCATACTGACTCCAGAGTGTCAGAGTCTTTGCGTCCATGCAATTCACCAAAATGACATATTATTCGTAAGTTTGTCTTGGAACTATGCACGGAATCTATGTGTGGGCTGGTATGCAACCTATTCAAGCATTCTTTAGTAGGCCACAACTTCCTATTGAATGGAAAAAATGATTTGTCCCCAATTTTAATGAATGTGATTGAAGAGAATGCAAATGCTACAGGCTAGTAGCACTAGTCTATATTCTGTTAAAGGTGATGAACGGCTTGATTAGCGAATATATAAGAAAACAGCAGACTAAGAACAAAACATGCTACGCGGTTAAGCACCCTTTTCCCAAGTGCTAATTTACGCACCAACAACCTCCTATCTTAAGACAATCGGACAAACAGTTGGCAACATTTGTCAGTTCATGCAACATTCTTGTGCTTCTAGAAGGTGTTTGATGCTGCGCCACTTATAACCCTAATGAAAAAAAGTGACAGCACTAAATAAACGGACCTCTCTGTCTCTTGTCTAAAAATCTATTTGAAAGAGTGAATGCTTTGGAACAAGTGAAAACTGGTTTGGCGGAAGTGAACGACTTTGAAATCAGTAGTAAAACAGGAAATATTTCCAAGAGCCCTTCTGTTCACCATCTTATAGTCCACTTGCAAATAAGGTAAGTTCATTACTTCGAATGAATGCCCATGAAATTAGGCTATGAAAAGTTATAAGAAGTAACGAGAGAATTCAAGCTTTCCAAAATAACTTAATGTCGACAGGATGGTGAAGTATATCCAGTACTAAACAACTAGCCAAGTTATGTGACTAAGATGTTTACCGCGTGAAGAGAGTTCTCGTGAGCTGCGCTTTTTTATATTTAATCAGAAGGGCAATGGTGATTTAATTTAGATGAACAGTACACTCAGGTATACGGATCATCCTTAAACATTTTATGGTTTATGCCCTTAGTTACCCACAGCCCTTTATTCATAACCATAAAAGTAAATACAACTAAAAATAAAAAATTAACAAGGGGGAAAGATTAAACATTTGGATTACAGTGACACAAACGCCAGATATCTTCACTGTGTCACAAGAACCGCTGCATAAAAGTTAAAACATGAGCACAAAGAAGTCAACTAGCTCACACTAGGTCGTCACACATATATTGAATACTTCAGTAGAAATGTCTTATAAAAGTGGATTATAGACATCATAATAATGAAAAATATAAAAATATATTGGTTAATAAATCACTTCAGCTGAACTTGCTAGGAAGAGTGAAGTCATATGGTTAAATGTCTATCGCTGAATTACATCGGAGAACTGAAGTCTTACCATGAACAATCGAAATGCAAGTGCGATGAATCCATTTGAGTTACACTAGCTTGTCATCTCGATATTGGATACTGCTTCATTTTGTAGCGCACAACTTGATCCTAGGTGCTGTAACGGAGTCAAAACATTATTTTCGTTTCACTAACTCATTCTCTTTTCTTCGTATTGCAGGGCGATCAAATGTTAACGCTCTGGAAGCCGAGGAACAACCCCTGCGCGCTATTAACCTAGATGATGACACACAAGACGGTAAAAACTAGCTAACCCTTTTCTGTAAAAATACCCCGCGTATTTTAATTTTGAAATACAAGAGTTCCGTGACCACCGCTTCGTGTTCTCTCTTGGTGTGGAGGGTTGAGCTAACTCTGTGTGCTGTGATTTTAGATCTCCCCGCTCTTCTGAACCGCTGAAAACACGTGTTACAACTGGTGGTGGAGGTGTTTACAGGAAAACTCGACGCAAACGTAGATGAAACCCCGGTGCTCCCAGTCAGGGCAACTACCAGTGCAACCCCTCATCAACCACCACTATTGGAAACCTCCTCGGATTATGATGTTTGGAAATTTAAAATGACAGCATACCTGCACACAGTGCCGCTCTCAGAACATTTCCATTATCTCGTTTCCTACCTGAGTACCGAAGCATTAAAGAGAGTAACTGCGCATGGTTTTGCAGCAAGCAACTCTCTGGCAAAAAATTGGAGTATCTTAGATGATTGTTTTTTATTACCGGTGGATACTCAGCAGCTGACTATACAGTTCTTGTCGCGCTATCAGAAAGCTGGTAAAAATCCCATTGACTATCTCGACTCCTTACAGCAAATTGCCGTTCAAGCTTTTCCAAATTCCGAAGTCACGGGGCGAGACGAGCTGGTGCGTTCCCGTTTCGTTGAAGGGCTGGCACACGGCCCACTCAGAGAACACCTCCTTCGAACGCCACCGGTCAATACCTCAGATCTGAAGAAAACGGCGATTAGGTTTATAACTGCAGAGAGATTGACCAGCTCATCAGCAGCCCAACAACAGTCAGTGATGACAGGTAATTCAACCATAGAACCTAATCGCGCAGATAATTTTCCGAAAGCGACAGCCATTGCGCACATTCCCACACGAGGTATTAGTACAGGGTGGTCAAACTCTACCTGGAACAGACGATCACCACGGAACAGCTACCACGGTCGTCAAACGGAATGTGTCTACTGCAGGCGTTTTGGCAGGAACGCGAGAAGATGTGGTCATAACGGGCCCCACAATCCAGGTAAGCCGTGTTTTCATTATCTATCTTCTTGTCATGTCAATCGTACCTGTCCCATTACGCTCAAAGGTAGTGTGCATGGTGTGCCGATTGAAATACTGTTAGACACCGGAGCCTCGGCATCTCTTGTCAAGGAAGACCTCCTGAAGAGATTAGACCAGAAAGCTCAGCAAAAACGATGCTCTTTCGCATTAGTAACAGCTAGTGGCGACCCCTTAAAAGTGTGCTCTAGTACAGTATTAGACTTAATGATAGTGAAGTATCCTTTTCGTCAGGAGTTCTTATTATGCCCTGCGTTAACCTGGGACATGATACTCGGAGTTGACTACATACTAGAACACCAAGTCTCTATTTTCATGAATAGGGCGGAAGCGAGAATCGGTGAGGCTACGGTACACCTATACCAGTATAAGGGGGCGACTAAGCCTGTAACTCATGTGGGAATTTTAGAGCTAGTACGTCAGGTACAAAACAACCAAATGATAAAAGAAAATGACCGTCGTGCAACGATTGCTGTGCTTCAACAGTTTAGTTCTGTATTCGAGGAAAGTAATTCAGGTAATCGCACAAATACAGTGCAACACGCTATTTTCACAGGGGACCATATGCCCCTTCGGCAGCCGCTTCGCAGAGTACCCGTACATTACAGACCACAACTGGAGTCAATGATAAAGGATATGTTAGATAAAAAGATTATTGTTCCTTCGTTATCCCCATGGGCGTTGCCTATTGTTCTCGTGAAGAAGAAAGATTCCTCGCTCCGACTCTGTGTGGACTATCGACGCCTTAACGCTATAACGAAACGCGATTCTTTTCCACTCCCGCGGATTGATGCCACACTAGATGCCTTAAAAGGTGCTTGTTGGTTTTCCACCTTAGATTTAGCATCCGGGTACTGGCAAGTTGAAGTCCGACCGCAAGATAGAAAGAAAACTGCATTTGTAGTACCGAATGGGTTATATGAATTCCAAGTAATGCCTTTCGGGTTAACGAATGCCCCCGCTACCTTTCAACGATTGATGCAAACAGTACTGCAAGGTATAGCGCCCCACAAGTGTTTAATTTACCTCGATGACATCATTGTATACGGTAGCACACCCGAACAACATAATGCTAACCTGAGAGCTGTTCTGCAGCGTCTTAAGCAACATAACCTAAAAGTAAAACCATCCAAATGCCGTCTGTTGCAGAAAGAAGTAGTATTCTTAGGACATCGTATCACTGCAGATGGCATCGGTACAGATAACGAAAAGACGCGTGCCATTGTTACTTGGCCGCAACCTAAAACACCTGAAGAAGTTCGCAGTTTCCTCGGTCTCGCGTCCTATTATAGACGTTTCGTTCGTAACTTTGCATCTTTGGCAGCTCCTTTGCACAGATTAACGCATAAAGGACGAAAATTTCTATGGACCAGCGAGTGTCAGCAGGCATTTGACACGTTGAAGGCACGGTTAACTTCACCACCTATATTAGCCTTTCCTGATACCTCAGCAGACGGAGGCGAGTTTATACTCGATACGGATGCTAGTTCCTCAGCCATTGGAGCAGTTCTATCACAGGTAGCTCGAGATGGCCATGAGAGAGTTATTGCGTATGCCAGCCGACGACTAGATAAGAGTAAAGCACGGTATTCCACAACGCGGCGCGAAATGCTAGCAATAGTAAAATTCTTACAGCACTTCCGTCATTACCTACTGGGTAGACCTTTTCGTGTACGCACGGATCATCGTGCATTACAGTGGCTCCGTTCCTTTCGCGAACCAGAAGGACAGGTTGCACGCTGGCAGGAACGACTGCAAGAATTTGACTTCACGTGCGAGTACCGTCCGGGGAATAGACATACAAATGCAGATGCTCTTTCTCGCCTGCCTTTGCCCACAGATACCGTTGCTGCAATTCTGAGTACGGCAACAGAGACCGACTGGCCCTCGCTGCAAGCAGCAGATCCAGATTTACAGATTATTTATCAGAGACAATTACATGGGAACGATAAGCCGTCCATGAGGGAGTTAAGAGACCAATCCCTCGCTACGCGTTGTATTTGTAACAAATGGAGCAACTTAAAACTGTATGGTAACACACTATTCCTAATTAACGAGTCCGGACAACCCCTGCTTATAGTACCGCAAGTAAAGACCCAGAGTATTGTAGAACAAGTTCATCGCGAGCTCGGACACGCAGGAGAGCGACGAACTGAATATGCTGTTCGCCAGCGTTTTTGGTGGCCGTCTATTCACGAAGATGTGACTGGTTTCTGTAAAAACTGTAACACGTGTTGCCACATAAAATCGCCCAAACAGACACCACGTGCGCCCTTGACTCCGATGGGAACAACCGGACCACACCAGCGAGTTGGCGTCGATATTATGGGACCGTTGACGACGACAAAAAAAGGAAATCGTTACATATTAGTTATGGTGGATTATTTCACTAAGTGGTGTGAAGCAGTGCCCATTCCGCAGCAAGACGCCCTAACAGTTGCACAGGCTTTTATTGATCATTGGGTTTCCCGTTATGGTGCCCCACTCTCGCTCCACTCCGACCAAGGCACAGCCTTTGAAAGTCATCTCATCGCCGAAATATGCAAGTTATTAGGAATAAGGAAGACGCATACTACCGCATACCACCCAGAAGGTAACGGCCTAGTCGAAAGAACAAATAGAACTATTAAAGCCATTTTACGATCGTTCATCAGCAGATCGTCAGCCGAGTTGTGGTATGAGGTACTCCCTCAATGCATGTTAGCCTACCGGACATCGGTACATGGGTCCACGGGATTCTCACCTGCTATTTTACTATTCGGGCATGAACTACGTCTTCCCGTAGAGATACAGTCGCCCTTGCTACCATACGAAGAACATGAATACGTACCGTACATCCGTACTCTCCGCAACCGCCTGGCCGATGCGTACCGCTTAGTCAACATCAACTTGCGCAGGGCTAGTGATCATCAGAAAGACATGTACGATCGTCAAGCACAAGGACCAGTGTATACGGTTGGAGATCGCGTTTGGTTACGTCGCCCTGTGACATCGATGGGGAGCTGCAGTAAATTCCACCAGCCGTGGCAAGGCCCGTTCGAAATCGTTCTCATCCGATCCCCTACTACGTTCGTATTACGCAGCCTACAACGACCTCAGGACGACGTGATAACCGTGCACTACAACCAAATGAAGCCGGATCCAACAACAGTACATTCTAATGCTCCGTTCGTCGATCCTCCACCTGCCACTAGTTTCTATGAGGTTTCAGCTGAAGGAGGGTCAGCATATCTGTGTCCGAGACCAGGCACTGAGGACAGTGCCTCATTAGGAGAGGGGGTGGTGTAACGGAGTCAAAATCATTATGTACGATTCACTAACTCATTCTCTTTTCTTTCTATTGCAGGGCGATCAAATGTAAACGCTCTGGAAGCCGAGGAACAAGCCCTGCGCGCTATTAACCTAGATGATGACTCACAAGACGGTAAAAACTAGCTAACCCTTTTCTGTAAAAATACCCCGCGTATTTTAATTTTAAAATACAAGAGTTCCGTGACCACCGCTTCGTGTTATCTCTTGGTGTGGAGTGTTGAGCTAACTCTGTGTGCTGTGATTTTAGATCTCCCCGCTCTTCTGAACCGCTGAATACGCGTGTTACAGTGCACATCGATGGATCCAGCATATCTTGATAGTAAGTCATGTCTAGATCTCTGTTCATAGGAATTAATCAACAATATGATTGTTTTATATGCTAGGAAAAGATAAATAGGTTGACAGGACTTATACGGCCGGACTTAAGCGATTGTGAAATGACCTTAGAAGCCTTAGTCAGAATTAACCAATCACGGTTCCAAACTAGAATCAACGATTTTTCTCGGAACATTAGTGGTTTATTAAAAAACTTAGCCAAGACTTGTTATATACCTTCCTTGCTCACGGAAATCTTTGGTAAAATACAAAATGTTCATCCCTTAAAATAAAATATACGGGTAATATTATTGCTTAACCATAATCTGTAATGCAGTGCGAAGTCAGTAATTTCTGATGAACTGTTTGTGACTGATATTGAAATGCATGGAGTGCTTATTGTTTTTGTTTCACCAGAAAATTTCTTAAAGTTATTCTCGCATTCTATGGACTTAGTCTCACAATCTATCATTTATTGGTATTCGTCTGGGTGACGGCATAGCAACCTTGTTACCCTAATAACACCTTACTTGATTCTACATTGGTTCAGTAGTATTAGTATTGACTCCCATTGATGAATTAACTCAGTATTTCTTGTGCACTAAAACTCTATAGACGTACCCCATATTTAGGCGATTCGTAAGGTTTCCAATTGTCACTATATATTATTGTTTCAGGTAAGAAATATCTTCCTACGAGTCTAGAAAGGGTGATTAATACGAAAATTGTCTGAATCCTTGTTTAGAATAAGTAAAAAAAGAATCCGATCTGATGGACTTCTTACACTAATATTCAGTGCACCGAAAGCCATAACAATTTCCAATTATTTGGGTAATATGCAAGAATTTTGAGAACCATTCATAATAATGTGGAGTTGACGTATCACCAATTCGTTCTATTTCACTGTTACGTTGTTTTGTAGTATACCTATAGAAAGTTTATATAGTGTGAATGACTGATGCCTCTTTAAAGCAGATCAAGCAATAACAGATAAGCTACTAATTTGTCTTTTGTTTTTAAATTTCCCCAACTACTTACTGTTCATACGTATATATATTTCGTTTCTTTATATGTGGCTTATTAGCTTATTATTTTGAAACAGACAAGGAAGAATATAATGATATTCCAACTGGTGTTGATATTTCGAGGGATTACAATCAAGCAAGCAACGTCTCTAGTGATTCGCTCATCAAGATGAGAGCACAATGGACAGAAGAATTAAAGCAGGTAAATGAATCTTGTTAACTGTAAAGGAAAGTATTATAGTTACAAGGGGCGTATTTCGTGTTGTATCCTCCTAATTTAATTACTCAGAAACTTATTACTTAATCATTTAGTATGAATTAGTTGCTCGTAATCTTATCTTGAGCGAATTTTGCAAAAGGATAAAGGTAATGCATTATAGCGAAACGTGTTATATCATAAGAAACACTATTCCATGAGTTCACCAAATGTTTTCTCTGGAATTATTGTCTTGTCCTATTTTTCCATCCGATCCTAGCCTCTTATTAATTGTAGCCTAGATGAAGTGAGAGATGAATTTTATGAAAGGTTTTCTGAACTTCATGAAGCTAAACACTTAGACGTAGTACTAATGGTGGTTGGTTTTAAAGCTCAAATTGGTAGCTTACATCACACTGAAAGATATTTATGTAATTGATTTGGTACTCCAGCTCAGAGAATAGATGACAATCATATTCTGTACTTCGAAAACCGTTTGCTTCTATAAAGTAACAACCTACAGCATAAATAGGGCAATCGTCTAACATGGGGACCTTTTGCACTAATTGTTACGTATGTTATGCACATCGTATTCTCTGATTGCATTATTATACACTTCAGTATTCTCTAACACTTATTCTCACTAAATGATATTCTGTAATTTCAGTGTCTGTTTTCATCATCATTCAAAGAGATGAATCTATTTACTGCTTTTGTCCACTCGACTTGTTATTGGTAGATGAAAAAATAACATACAAACCTGGAAATAGTTAATCTATTTTCGTTGAATAATCATTATTCAAACAATGACACATTCAATTATTCTAGTCCAAATAGATCGATGAGTTATTTTTTTAATTTTGGCATCCTATCTGACTTCTGTCTATCGATGTGACTGTCGTCTATCATCACTACATATTTTTATAATGACATGTATATTGTATTGTAGGTGTACATCTAAGTTTGTGTATGTTTGTATATACATCGATGTACTTTTCAGTGTGTTTGTCTGTGTTTTAATTATCTTTTTCATCATGTTTATTACCCTCAGGCTTATAATTCCATGTCTATGAAGATTATGTTAGATACGTAGGAAGCCATGGATTTATCTTCAGAAAGTTTTACTAACTTATTTACATGAGTTAATTAATGTGAATGGAAGTTATGGAATTTAAGTTTTAATGACTGAGTAAATATTTTTATTCATCGCACGGTGATTTTAGTTGGATATCATTGAAAATTAAGGTATACTAGACAGCCATTTTGTATTGGACTCCTAAACAGTACGTAGTCACGACCTTATTAAAGACCTTGCATAGTACCTTTATGTCCTAAGGTGAACGCTTAGCCATCAGTACCACTGACTCGGAGTCCTTAGTTCAATCTCTGATGGGATTCTAGGCGCAAACTGCTGAAATTAGTTTGAATGATATTTTCGATAGAATCTGGGATCTCGATATTATTTGATCTAAATGGTCTCTATTGTCATTCACCATAGTTTATATGAAAGGGCCAAAATATACATACAATAACTTGCTGAGGAATCAGTGTGACCGAAAAAATGCCAGCAAATATTTTCAGCAATAATTACCAAGCTAAGACTTGTAGACTAGAAACCCATTAATGTCAGGTTAATTTTAAGAGCTGGTCATAGCTGTATTGCTCGGATGTTCTTCCTTTGTGCAGTTTTAAAATACATGTAGCGATTCAAAGCATTAATAGTGTTTATTGAATTGAAAGTTGCATTCGATTCTATAGACTAACAGTGTTTGTCATTGATAGCTGTGTTCTGAAGTACATAAACCTTGTTAAAACTTTGATGAAAAAGCTAACAATATACAGAGTCTTAAGAAATGCAGCAATTTGATCTGATGTGTTCACTTGAATAATAAGTGATTCGCTACATAGTTCATAATGTGAAGCTTTTACCCAATCTAATTGAAGCTTTAACAGTTTAGTTTGCAAAATTTTGCTTTATATCAACTTCATTCGCTTTGAATTACTTCTTATTTGTAACAAAACACACTGTTTGTTTCTATCTTTCCAAACATCTATGAAAATTCTCAGAATTTCTGTTCTTTAGATTAGGCATTAAGATGATTTGGAAAGAGACCAAAGAAGTAGTCGAAAAAATTCCATCTAATCACTATTCAGTAGGCTTTCAACAAGCTTTGATATAAGATCGATGCACTGATCAGTATCTTAGCTTCTCGTTTATGAGTGGGATGCATTTCAGTAGTGATTTGTAGGCAGCTGTAAACTATAAATGCACCTGATTTTCCCACAGTTTTTGTATTCAATGAAGTAAAATTATTTTTCTCAGCTTTTGATTTTTTTAATGAAAACGTTTAGGTGGTTTTGGTGTCAAAACTAGCACGTAAGTAAGCAGTAGTTTAAGCATGAACACAAGATTTACTTAGAGGATTTAATGTACCTGATTGCAAGTTTTTAAATATAATTTTCTTCTTCAGATGTTGCATACCTTTGTCGTTGTGATGCCAATTCTACTGATGCATCTATCATGATACTTTCAACAGATGAACCTAAAGAATGGATACGTTGGTTAGAAACACCATGCGGTCGATTAGATGAACAAAAAGGTTCTGATCGTCTTACAGCAAATCATTTTCGTCTATTGCCTGCAGCTAATTTATGCAGTACACAATTTAATGCTGGTGACACAGTGTTTGAATGTGAAGGAATACGTGTGGAATTGTGAACTAGCTACTTTGCAACAAATAAACACATACAATCACGTACTAACTACAACCTCAACAACGATAATGCATCGTATTAAATTTGTTATTCTGTTTGCATTCATTTGAATTACTAAGTCAATTGAAGTAAACTGAATAGCATAACGAACATTTTCACACACACCCATAAATAAAAGAAATCATATTTGCTTATTGTTTTTCTCTGAATAGTTCCTCACTGCATCATGAATCTGTGGCTAACAAATAATCACATAGTTTCTCAGTTTCAGTTTTATCAACCTACTGGCAGACATAGACGCGTATACTTTACGTCTGGACTTGTTGACAGTCATCGGTGTTTATCGGTGTTCTCTTCATCTTCTTATGATCGCCTACGTGATATTTGTTTGTTTGTTTGCCTTAATTTTCTCTTTATACTTTTTACGATGATAATACTGAATAAGGGAGGTGTATCAATGCAATGAATCTATTTACACCGATGATGAATTCAATAAGTCATATAACCTCCTCTTTGTTCATTCATGTCAATTGGCTTGTATTTCATCATGAAATGTTAACACAACAACGATATTATACAACATTATTATTCAGGCTTTCTATGTTTATTCCGTCAAAAAATAAAAACAGTACCGTATTATCTTTCATTTTATTCTGTTTTATTTTGAAAATTTTCATTTGAGATCAATTTACATGCAACCTTAAGTGGTTACGATCGACGCTGTTCACGATGTTTGGTTTTTGTTGAATTTCATCATAGACTTACTACGTGAAATAATGCTCCCAATATTTAAATTGTCAGTGAATAGTCTTTTATCATGAGTTCACTTTGTGGATTTCGAATACACAGTTGATATAGTTATGTTTGGCGTGAATGATGATAGGATGCAAAGTGTTTTGGTAGCTTTAGGCAACAATTGAAGAATGTTGAGAATGTGTTCCTCCCCACTCTATATGTAAATAAGTTTGCGTCAAAGCTATTCAACTAAAGATAGCGAGTAAAGTAGTTGAGCCTGTTGACCCCTTCATTTATTTTGGAAGGTTGGTTGGCGCTTATAGGTTGATGTCTTACAAAATTTTGGCATGCATTGAAAACGCTCGCTTGAATTCTGTTAACTTACCTATCGTTTAGTCAAAATGTCCATCTACGAATCAAAGGAGAAGTAGACTAGGCAGCAGTTGGTTATGATTTGTTGCGTAGGGTTGATAACATTCGTAGGCTGTTAATAGTTAATCGTAGATATCTTGGAAACATCTTTCGCGTTTGTTGATACCACCGAGTAGGTAATAACGAGGTTAGACTCTGTATTGATGTAAAGTAAAATAACTCAGATGCGAATCTTCACGGATTGTGGCGTTATATCGGCATTATATTGGCTTCTAAACTCTTGAATTAAGAATGAATTAGTATACATTATTGAACAGGTTTCTCGTTAATCAATCTGAACATAGTTTAATTCACCAATTGGTGGCATCTTGATATTCACTATAAATCAAAGAACAATAAGCAACAATTAAGTTAACACCCCTCGGGCTGGCTGGCATTCGACCATTGATATTACTAAATTTAATTAGTCTGCGACATTTTTATGCTGCATCATACGCTAACATAGGTGACTGGAGCTACCTTATACCCACGGTGATGGTTTGATTGCAATGTTGATGACTTCTTCTTGCTAATGCTCGAGGAATTACCTCTACATCATATTGAATGGTTTGTGTTAAGTGCTCATCGGGAATTTAATGAGGAACTCACTTTAGAAGAAGCAGCTGTTTAACAGTGTAGATTTATTGATCCTAACGAGGGACTGACTCAAGGCTGTTTATGACATTAAATTTAAAGGATAATGTTAAATGAACAAGTAATTGCCTAAGACTGAATATTTAAATAGAAGTCAACACAGTAGTTAAGCATCTCCTGCAGAGCCAGAGGGTTCAGGATTGCCGAAATCTCGTTCTAGGACGAAACAGCTGTCCAGAAGCTTCCTGGTGATCATTGATTGCCTGATCCAAACTCGTTTGTGATATCAAATAAACATTCGGCAATCTTGACAATACTCAATTATAATTGATCAATTCGCTGAATCACTTCAGTTTGTAGAAATTACTTACTTACTTACTACTATTGATTAGTAGTATAGTGAGATTATTTGGGGAGAAGGGGACTCATTTCAAAGTAGTTCACATTATTCACTTACTTATTACAAATTAAATGAAGGTATTCACATCCATTTTCTTAAATGCTGGAGAGTATTTGTACTTCAAGTGAAGATTTGTGTTTTCTATGGTGAATGACTTACCTCTGAGGTTTCTATTATTCTTCTGCACGGCATATTTAGTGTCTTTATGAATTGAATGTCAAACTGTGAACTATTCTACAAGTTTTAAGTCAATTCATTCTGATGATCATGTCATAGATTGGTTATTTCAATAGACTTCATCTATTCACAGCACAGTTTCATTAAATAATGTACACAATAAACTGTATTGCCGACGACAACCACAACGTCTGATGAAGTGATAGTCTTCCTCACTTCCACTTACAGTAATAAGAGGAAGCAGTTGAAAAATATACTGTGCTATCACTTGTATCAATGCATCCATGTAATCGACGACAGAAATAGGAATGATGAAGCTGATTTATACTAAGTTTACTTAACTGAAATGTTTAATTGCGAAGCTTTCAGCATTATGTTGAGAGAATTCTGTAAAGCAAACTTCTGATAGAAGTGAGCCATGTGAATTGTTATGTCACAGTTGACTACCAGATTTTTCTACTGATCTTGCATTTTAGTGACTGTTGTTAACACATGTTCTGTAATTCCTCACCAAGCCCCCGCAAAAAAACCGATTTGTTTTGTTTTATCTCTTTCTTGTGTATTTTTATTTATTTTGTAGGGCAGTTCGTGTATTGTCATGTGCTATTGCCGTAGAATTGAGAAGATTGTTCTTAGCAGGACCTTTGGTTTGAATCATTGGGGTCTGCGTAGAATCAATGAAGAGCGAAGCCATTTGATTTCATTCTCTAATGGTCTTGTTTTGTTGTTTCTCTTGATTAGATAAGATAATTTCAAGTACAACAGATCTAGTTAACCAGCTTCTAGAATACATTTGTGTTCATTGGTTGGTATATGCCTTCATTCCCGACCGTAGCTGCTACCTTGTCGTGGTGGTCGGGCTTGCCTATCGTGATGACCCAACCGAGCTATACTGGCTGGAACATATGTTCCTGTAGGTTCTACCATGCCAGGTAGGTCGATTGGAGAACGATGAGACTAAAAGCAGCTACTCAAGGTCTGAGGGCGAAGTCGTACTGCTGACTGCAGAGGGGTGTGACAGCAGTAAGGTGTTTCCCTCGGACAATCAGCATCTGCAGCGATGCTGCCTTCTCACAAGGAAGGAGGGGTTAAAAAAGGTCGACCCTAAAAATGTCACACCTCACCCTACCTCACGGATTTCCGTCTCCGGCGGTATGGGTGCCCACTAAGGGCTTTTAAGTGTGGAGCTAATACTCAAAAAACTTTTCATAAAAAGGCCGTGCGTGACAGGCCTCAAGCAGTTGTCCCTTTGGCTCTGCGGTCACGCTCTCAGGTCTCTAAGACCGACACTAATCTGCCTTCTTTTTCAGGTTTCTCAAGAAACATCCTTCCACGGTGTGGGCAGCCGGGAAGTGACAACCGCCCTCATACCTGCAAAAGCACGAGAGTCCAAATTGGTCAAAATCAAATCCTTTCTACACCCCATAATATCTCTCTTATCTCTACGACTAACTCTACTCACATTCCTTCATCTCACTGCACCGCTAATGCAAACGATGCGAGCTCACGAAAAGTCATTTCTGGTCTCTTGAAACCCCGTTCTAGACTATATGTTGGAGCTTTTAATGTACGGACATTAAGTCAAATAGGGCAACAGGCTTCCTTAGCTAAGACTTTAGAATCTCACTCAATCGATGTATGCTGCGTCTCGGAAACGCGCATACAGGATCCTAGTAAAATCATTAACCTGATTTCACCGTATCAAAACAAAGAAGCAGCCCGATTTACTCTTCGTGTATCCCGTAGCCCTGATGCTGCTTCCCGGGGTCTCGCTGGTGTAGGTATAGCATTGAGTCATAGGGCAGAACTAGCTCTCCTAGACTGGATCCCTGTAGATAGTCGCTTGTGCGCTGTCCGACTGAACGGGACAGTTAGGACTCGGAAAGAGAGGGACACTCGTCGTTGCCTGTTTGTCGTATCTGCCTATGCCCCCACTGACTGCAGTTCAGACGAGGTGAAAGATGAGTTTTACAGCAAGCTTACGGACCTCCTCCGAAAAGCTAGGCGCTCTGATATAGTTATAATGGCTGGTGACCTTAATGCTCAAGTAGGTAGACTAAGTGAAAATGAGAGACACTTGGGTGGATGTTATGGTGTCACGGCTCAAAGAACAGATAATGGCGATCGTCTGTTGCAACTATGCTCAGATAACCGCCTGTTTCTAGCGAATACTAACTTTAGGCATAAGGAAAAGCATCTTTTGACCTGGCGACCCCCAAAATCGTCTCAACGTTGGACCCAACTAGATCACATCGCCATCAGCCACCGATGGAGGGGTTCGACAGAGGACTGTCGCTCGTTCTGGGGCACATGTTTAGATTCAGACCATGCTTTAGTGCGAGCGCGTATTTGTTTGAGGCTTACTGGACGTAGGAAAGACATTGCAATGAAGCCTCTTAGGGATTTACTTAATGATAATAAAGCTAAGAATATATTTCAGGAACAACTAGAAAAACAGTTAGGCGACCGTGTAAGCGATTGCCATCCGGAAGCAGGTTGGAATGATATCAAAAATGCTGTGGAAACAGCAATGATATCTGCTAGTAAGGTAAATCATAAGGCTAGGATGAAGCCGTGGATTTCAGTAGCATCCACCGAACTGATGGATGCTCGTAAACTCATCCCACCTGGCTGTGAACATGATGAAGAGCAAAGTGAGCTTAAGCGCAGGCTGATAAAAAGCCTACGCAACGACCGTGAACAGTGGTGGGTGGCGAAAGCAAAAACGATGGAAAAGGCAGCGGCGATAGGCAACAGTAGGCAACTTTTTCGACTTATCAAGGGAACTGGTATTAGGGATCCGAATGTGAGTGAGACTATCTCGGAAAAGGGTGGGATTATTATTCATTCGCAGTCCAGGAGATTGGACCGATGGGCAGAACACTTTAGAGATCAGTTCAACTGGCCTTCAGCCACACTTCGGTTGCCCACGATCCCCAGTCATCCTGAATGGCAAATCGACTTAACTCCTCCTAGTCTTTATGAAATTGAGAAGGCTATAGGAAGTCTGAAGCGAGCTAGAGCAGCAGGTCCTGATAGGCTTACTCCTGAAATTTTTAAGGATGGTGGTCCAGTTTTAGCAGCTAGATTGACTAAAATCTTAGGTAGAATCTGTGAACTGGGCGTAATACCATCTGACTGGTCTCAATCCCTGATTGTCCCAATTTATAAGAAAGGACAAAAGTCTTCTTGTGACAATCACAGGGGAATCAGTCTGACTAATATAGTTTCTAAATTGTTAGCCTCGATTATACTTAGACGCCTAACTAGAGCTCGTGAAGAGCAGACTAGAGAAAACCAGGCTGGATTCAGACCTGGACGTGGTTGTATAGACCATATGTTCACACTGCGACAGGTCCTGGAACACAGACACACATTTAGGCGTCCTACAATAGTTGTTTTCCTGGACCTGAAGGCGGCATTCGACTCTGTTGATCATGAGGTTCTGTGGCAGTGTCTGTCATTGAAAGGTGTACCAAAGAAGTACATTAACCTTATACAAGCTCTCTACTCTAAAACTACAGGTCGAGTGACAGCTGATGGCGAACTGTCATCGGAATTCCTCACTTCAAGTGGTGTCCGTCAAGGATGTCCACTTTCCCCATTCTTGTTTAATTTTGTCATAGACATGCTCCTAGATATAACCATGTCTTCGTCTGACTTTTCAGGAATTGACTTACTACCAGGAGCCTCGCTTATTGACTTAGTATGCTGATGACATAGTCCTATTTGGTGAAGACGCTGACAAAATGCAGAGTCTTCTGACTACCCTGAGCAACAATGCAAGCATGTTCGGGATGCGGTTTTCCCCCTCGAAATGCAAAATTTTGCTTCAGGATTGGGTTGCATCGGCACCTGAACTAGTGATAGGGAGTGAAGTAGTTGAGCGTGTAGACCGCTTCACGTATCTGAGGAGTCTCATCAGTGCTGATGGCCTGGTGACTGACGAAATCTCAGCACGGATACAGAAAGCTCGATTGGCTTTTGCCAAGTTGCGTCACTTATGGCGCAGGCGAGTTATCCGCTTGCTAACCAAAGGACAAGTGTACCGTGCAGCAGTTCGCTCTGTCCTACTATACGGTAGCGAAACATGGCCGTTAAGAGTAGAGGACATTCGTAGGTTACTGGTCTTCGATCATAGGTGTCTCCGAAGCATTGCTCGAGTATCATGGGACAACCGAGTGAGCAATGCTGTCGTTAGGATACGGGTTCTAGGAAAGGAGGGCAAATCAATGGATGAAGTATTGAAACTTCATCAGTTAAGGTGGTTGGGACATGTGTTGCGCATGTCTAACTACCGTCTGCCTCGACGAGCTATGTTTTGCGGCTTAGGAATAGGTTGGAAGAAAGCTAGGGGCGGCCAAACCAAAACATGGCAGAAATCGATGAAGTCACTGACAAGTGGACTAAGTCAAGTTGGTAGATGTAGGCTGCGTGGTTGGGGTCCGCGAGACGGAAGTCACCAATGGTTAGAGACCTTGAACGACATGGCTCAGAATCGTTTGCAATGGCGCAGGTGCATCCACTCTTTGTGTTCTCTCAAAATCTAACCTTCTGAATTCTCTATCTTTCTCTTTTCAAATTTATCTCACTGAATTATACTTTTCGAATCATATCTTCGCTCCCTAATTTTCTGCATTACTGCTAATACTTCTATTATCGCTATCACTCTTGGATTTGAACTGACAGTTGCGTTTCTGTGCTGATGTGGTATGGCGACCTGAACTGATGTACAAACGTACGAAGTTCTGCGTTGTATCTGTCTGTTGTATCTGTCTATATGCCTTCATTCCTTAGTTGACATTCAAATCTTGTAATGCAGCCCATACCTACTGTTGTGCGTCGTTTGTTATCTGGGAGTCTGTTAATATCTATTCTGTTACCTAACTTGTGCAATGCATTTGATTCCTAAGTTTTGAGTGATAACTTAAGAGCAGGAACGAATTCAGATTTCGAATATTATCTTGTACCGTAGATCAATACATTTAGTAAAAGCTGTTCTTTTGTCTTCATCGACTGTCATTTTGATAGATTAACGACCTAGTTGTTATTAATTACCTTGCCATAGTGATTATTAGATCCTGATAAGCTTTCACTTGTGGTTGTTTGTTTTAGGTTCTCTGTGGCATCTGATAGATTTCAGAATTGTCATGCTTCTAGATCAACGTACCTCCATGCAGATCCAACCTACTAATATCAGTTAAAACAAAACATTCAATAGAAAAGGCAACGACAAAAGAAGATGTTTCTAGTTGCATAATTTGAGCGTCATGAATATAAACTTCAGTTTGAAGTGTTCACTGAAAATGCTGCTAAGATGAATAACAAATAATTATTTTGATGTTAAACTATCCAGCCATAAACAAATAATATTGATTTATGACGTGATCAATTTGTTTACAAACATAATCGGATGATTGTTGATGTTCTTGAATTGGTGAATTAATCTGGGTGTCGCAGAAGGATTAGATTAACAATGAAAACTGGGAAACATTGCAAATACCTGTGATGTATTGCATAACACAGAAACACTATTGTTGTAATATAGTGACAACTAAAGAATTATTGATACAGACTTTCTTGGACTATTGTAGTGATCGAAGACAAATAGACTGATTAGACGATGAATTTAGATCTTCCTGTTGATTTATCATGAATTTAATCTGATCAACCTTTGTTGTTCTATGTGCCTCGATATAGTGATAGTTCAAAAATGTTGTTTACGTTCGAGTCCTGGTGTGAATATCAGCCCTGGGGTACAAGTATATTCAACTAATGAGTCCCAAATATAACGCAATGTACATCCTGGGTTCCGCTTATCATTCACAACTTAACTTAAACGATGCCCATAAAGTTACCAATCCAAAGTTGGATAGGTAGAACATACGACTGATAACCGAATCAGTTTATATTTCAGGAATCCTATTAACATCGATGTTAAAAATGTTTCCATAATATTAATGTGAAACAGAGACAACAATAGTAATCTACAACTGGAATGACAAGTACACAATCGATCGGTAACAGTGCCTAAATAAAAAATTCACATAGCAACAGTTAAAAAGTTAACTTAGAGATAAGAATAAGGGTAACATTATAATAATAATAATAATAATAATAATAATAATAATAATAATAATAATAATAATAATAATAATAATAGAAAGGAAACTAAATGAGATATTCAATTTCATTTACAACCTCTGAGAAAGCAGTTCTGAAAGTTAGTGGTTGTTCTTCAATCGTCCAGTCTATCACTAGTACACTTCACTGTAGGTCACTTTTACTTGTGTTCAGAGTCATTTGATTTGTGCATAGATTGAATCTGTTTATGGCTATGAGTACATCGTATTATTATCAAATTCCTGTGACAAATAATGTTGGTTTGTTGAATTTAAGCGTTTATACGAAGGTGATTCAAGACTGTCTGGAGCTTCATAGACTATGACACATGACTAAATGTGAGATTAAATAAAGATAAGATTATAGCGAAATTCTCTGCATTTAGTGGGAAAACTATTTACAATATGTCGAAGAGTATGGATTTTCTTAATAAGCCTACATCACTGTTGATGAACCAATGAAAAAACTATTAACTTTCACATGTTCGAATGACAAACAATAAGGTTGGAAAAAAGGATAAAATCTCATAAAGTGGTGTAAACACATGATCTGTAAATACAAGGTGTCAAATGGAATTATGTTCATTATCTTCAGATTCTCTTAAGATGTAGATTCGAACAATGAAGTGATTGAATCCTCAAAATGTTTCTAATAGAAAATTACAGATTAGTGAAATCAACTGTGAATCAATCAACGGACAATATGTACAATCTATGAAAATTTGTAATGCATTCAATAACGTCAATAATCAACAACACAATCAAAGTTGTCTACATTATGGATTGATTGTAAATGATTAACACACTATGAAACCAAACAGCTCTAGATTTAATTCGTCAATCATCATCATTGCCTTCTAGATTACAGGTATGCCCTGATGATGATTGCAAAATATCACGAGACATAAATGAATGAAGGTTTCATGTTGATGACCCCCACTCCACTCTCATTTACCATTTACCCTAAACCAACCCCATCTGTGCATAGTGACTATATTTCAGCTTACTCGAGGAAATCTGATCTGTCTTAAAAAACGAAGTGGTTGACATGACATTAGTCACAATCAAGTCAAGTGACCAATTAATGTCGTATGATACCTCGTTTCGTGGTTTTGTATTGCTACACTGAATATCACAATTGTAATTTGTTTAATAAATTGTGAACTACTTATAAGTTTGTTAGTAGCCAAATTTTATTAAGAAAATTTTATAAGGAAATGTCTTTCTCATTAGTCTGCTAGGGATATTAATAATATTTTCTAATAGATATTTCATACACGACTACGTGTTCAGTAATAACAAAGTGATTATGGATCTAAAGATAGAATTATATGCGACTGTCGATCCCTTGTGTAGTCGTGGATGCCCACTGATGAAGAGTCCTATTGTATGTAGTCCTGGTGATCAATGGATGTCCATATCAAACTAATTTGCCAAATGCAGTTAACATTAACAATCTCCATAGCATCCAATTAGAATAATCCTCTTTTACTTACTTTGTCTTTTATTGAAATGATCGTCATAACTTGAACACTTAAACGATGTTAGTTATAACAACCCTTTACCTAGAAGAAATTCATTCATTCTGAAGTTGATGGTTAAGTGTAAAGTTGTGATGTTTATTTATACATTGATTGGAACTTCTTCAAATTCAACATCTTTTTGATTCCTTTAATATGGAATACTATGAATTGTTCCTACAATAAACATCTTCTACATATGCACTCATATTTTTTCAATTTATTATTAAATTATTTAAATAAACACCTCATAGTAACTAAAGTTTACACTTCATCTCTCATCCACTGCCTCCCCTCCTTTTCCAATAAAACAAACTATTGACCTTAAAGTAAACATGAACATTTTAGCGGTCTGTTTGAATTACTGAATTAGTAAATAAAACAAATAAAAACTAACTAGTTTGTTTAAATAAAAGTTACACATGAATTAATTCAATGTTCAATTAATAATTCGTGTGAGGTTTATTGAAAAAAAACTGAAAGAACAAAACTAAACAAATTTTTTAAATTGACAATAAGCGAAAAATTTAAAATGAAATTGTTTCAGTTAGATTATGGCTAATAGGATGCAACTCATTGATCTGAACTTCGCAAACGATCTAGCTCTTTTAACCAATACATACCAGCAAATACAAGTGAAGATAACCAACGTAGCAGCAATCCCAGCATCAATAGGCCTGAACATACATAAGAGAAAGAGCAAGATACTCAAATTCAACAGAGAGAGAACCGACCTAATTAAACTTGATGGTGAAACTCCAGAAGAGGTGAATACCTCCACATACCTGGCAAGCATCATCAATGAACAAAGAGGATCCGATGCAGATGTAAGGGCAGCATTCCTACAGTTGAAAAATATATGGGACTCCAAACAACTGTCTACCAACCTCAAAGTCAGACTCTTCAGTTTTAAACGTGAACACACTTCTGCTGTTTGGAGTTGAAACGTGGAGAACTACTGCAAGCATCCTCAAGAGAGTACAAGTATTAATCAACAATTGTCTACGCAGAATATTGAATGTCTGTTGGCCGGGAACCATCAGCAACAGCCTACTATGGAATAGAACAAATCAACTTCCAGCTGAAGAGGAAATCAAGAAACGACGTTGGAAATGGATAGGAAATACATTGCGCAAATCATGTGATTGCATCACGAGACAAGCACTGACTTGGAAATCTGTTGGAAAACGGAAAAGAGGAAGGCTAGTGTACACACTGCGTCGAGAGCTGAAAGCAGACATTAAATGGTTGAACAGAAACTGGAGACAGCTGGAAAGGATTGCTCAGGATAGAGTTGAATGGAGAATACTGTTGAGCGGACTATGCTTCTCTGAGAGGGGTAACAGGCGTAAGTGAGTAAGTAATGGCTAATAGGCGGGATACAGAACACAGGATTCGTGTTATTTGGAACTCGTCAGTTGGATGTACTAAACAATACTTGTGAACTATTTCTTTATCAAGATAATCCACTGAGAATGCACATAAAGCAAGAGAGACTGATAAATTTCAGTTCAGGACAAATTAAAGAGGAGATCGAAATTTATTTCTTAATTATACATACATACCTGTTGCACAAGTGTAGCTGTCTAGACTTAGTAGCTTGCAGTTAACTCAGTGCTGTTTGAAACGTTAGAAACTGGGTTCGAGTCGTGATGTAAAACATGTTCACCGGGATGCAGATACATCTAGTTGACTAGTTCCAAGTAGGATGAAACACGTTTCCTGGATTCCACTTGCCCGACACAATCCGTCGTAAACCTTACTTATGATTATTAACTATACTTAGGCAATACGCTTAAGATGTATATATGGTAATAGAGACTAATGAGTTTCAGTCCTTAACAAATCAACGGCAAGATCTAAATACATTCTAATTAAAATGGAATATCTTATATTCGTGTGAATTGCTTCAATTGTATTGGAACAAATTCATTGGGTTAATTAGTGAATCAATTAACTGATCATGATCTCTGTTTGATGATCTTAGATTACCTTGATCTATTATTCCATGAATGTATATATTATCTTCTTAAAGGATACATGAAAAATGTTTCAGTACGTATGTTTCAATGAATATTGAATAACTCACTAGACCATATGATTTTTAACTGATTAGGTTAATTAATGTACCTTTCTTGATGCATTAATTAATGCTAATTTGATCACCTGGAAGCACTGGACAGCTGTTTCGTCCTAGTATGAGAATCCTCAGCAGTGCGCATCTACGACCCTGTTGGGGATCAAACCTATCAGGTGATCAATAATTGTCTGGTTCAGATCAATTTATGATATCAGCATTAACAGAACAACTATCTCTACAACAACCCCCTTAAATGTAATGCTTATTTGTCTGTTAGTATGTACACACAATGTAGAACCTGACACATACGTGTATCGTTCAAGTTGCCCTATCTCAGTAACAAAGTAAAATAAACCTGAAATAAGTCGATATAGTAGTTAGGTCATTTGTAATAAGAGATACGCATGGACATATAGATTATTGCATAAAAAGAAAGAATTAATTTGTGTAAATGAAGCCATAATGTTGTTTGAAGATAAAAGTTTAAAGAATGGACAAGGAGTGAAATCACCTGTGTCACTATGGATAATTCCAAATCATGTCACTTAGAGTCTCCAAGCACTAGTTACAACATCTGCGTGAACGTCGAAATGAATAGTCTGCATCCACCAACTACTTGCTTAAGATTCACCAGATTACTGTAACCAATGATTGGAGATCGTGACATCGATTAGAATTGACCGTAGTAGCGCAAGTGTATTCATTCTGGCGTTTTGTCCTCAAACCGTCATGTTAAAATTATATGACGCCTTTCCTACAGGAAATTAATACTTCTTGACTGTACCATATTCCATATAACTACACTACTACCTTTCGAAGTAACTACTACTTCTACTAAATTAGTGTTCGTCATGCTGTGCTGTTTATTTAATTTAAAAGTGAATGATGTCAAGTAGATGTTGTTTATCTTCATACAAAATTGTTTCACTTACTATGATTATCATTAAAATAACAATCACGTTTTCATTGTTTGATTTGGACTGCGACTGACAATGATGCGAGTTTCGTCCTATTTCGGACTCTTCAACGACATAAATTGTTCAATTACAGTTGAAGACAAATCAACAGAAAGATATAAATGCATTCTAATCATCAACTTTAATGTCAATGTTACAAAGGAATATCTGAAGACAATTCCTATTTTGCTACACCTACCATTTAAGGATTTCTACATGGGGCTTGCCAAATGGCGCAGTTTGATTATTTCCGCATTATGTGTTCTATTCACTTTCAGACTTTTTCCTAACTTCTTCCTCAGCTGGAAATCGGTCTATTCTCTTCCACAGTAGGCTGTTGCTGATGGTCCCTGCCGAACAGATCTCGAGTATCATGAGTAGACGGAAGTTTGTAAATACATGTGACTTTTGAGTTATGCTTCTCATAGTCCTCCAAGCCTCAGCTCCATTAAACCTCTTTTCTATATTGTTAATTCAAACTACCCAAACCTCATACATAAGTAATAAATGGTATTTGACGCATCTTTCATTACTTAATGATTGATATATCTTATTATATACATTTAGCTATATATTCTCTTTACTTCATTCATTATCATCGAAGGGTAACTGACTGACATCCGATGTGAATGAACTCCATTAGTCAAATCTTCTCACTAGAACTCTAGAAATTACCTCTTCAATGGTTCCTTATATTATTATAAGTGCTAATACATAATGAGGTATTGTATACAAATAACTAATACACGATAAACATTTCTATACTTTATTTGTTAGTGTTGGTTATTAATCAATTATCGTGATACCAGTAGATCCATGATCCGACAGAATACCGAAATAGAAGAAGTGGATAACTGAAGAGTATCATACTAGAACAAAACAACTGATTAATGCCTTTCTGATTTTCAGCAGTATCTAAATGAATTCAATCTATGATGAATACAAACAACTTTGATTACAATCCTAATGAAACTAACTTAACCTAACGATGACTGATTGATGTTACTAGGTGACTAATTGAAGTCAAATCTATTTTCAATAGAATTGAGTTGTTTAGTCGTTAAGGTTGTCTGAGTTCTATTAATCACATTAAAGTAGAAATGATGAACTCAGTGATTAAATATAAAAGTACAATTTTACTTTGCATTACAGTCTAAGTAGGTTTACTACTACTTACATTAAACAAACATAGACATTCTAAGTATAGTAACGCCCATGTCTGGTTATATCCGAGAATATTTTTAAGCATAACTGGTTGGATCAGTCACAGATTGCTATTGGTATGGTACCGTTGAAAACCTGGGAGTGATAAATGACTGTTTCATCCCAGTATAAGTCTCCTTATCAATGAACACTGTTGATTCCACTAGTGAATCTAACCCAGGGCATTGAGGTCACTTAGTGAACGCCTAACTACCAATATCACGAAGTCAGATATCTAAAGTAGTTTAAACTTGAACTGATTTCATAGATTACGACTAATAGTGTAGACTGTCATTGGTTTCACCAAGTTGATGAAATACAGAGCAGCTTGCAGTTAGCTTTTATGAAATTTAATAGACAGAGATTAGGTTGTGAAATATCTGATGGTTAGTTGGGATTATGAATGTACACTGACTGACAGGTGAGTCTCAAATTAAGAAGGAATAACTGTTTAGCAATTTATAATTACAGTACATTTGAATTTTCCTGTTGAATTGTTGTGGACTGAAGTTGATCAGTCTTGTTTGCTATAGATACATCCAGGGCTGATTATCTTGATATAGTGATAATTCACAAGTATTAGTTAAGTTGGATTGTAGCTAGTAAGCGGAATCAATGAAGCGCAATTCGTCCTACTTGACACTTGTCAGGTAAATGTAACTGCATTCCTTTGTTGATATTCACATAGAGACTTGAATGTAGTTTGTGTCGTCTTAAAGGAAAGATCCCAATGCATTGGTGTGCCCGTTTGAATTCAGTAGCCTTAAAGTAAACACGGTGACGTTTAACATAAGACGGACAAGGCTTAACCATTTTTAGTAGGCGAACTGTCAACTTAATTGATTTGTGGTACAAAGTTACGATCACTTAATATAACTGACGACAATAACTTTCTTATTAGGATGAATTTGTAATATTCCCATTGATTTGTTATAGACTGAAGCTGGTAAGTCTCTGTTGCTATATGTGCATCCTGAGCGGATTGCCTCGATATAGCGACTATTCAAAAGTATTATTTAAGTTGGATTGTAACTGACAAGTGAATAAGATATAGGTACATTCAGCTGACGTGTCCCGAATCCGATGAAACGCGCGTCCTGGATCCCATTTGACTGTCAAAATTTAACTTAATTAATAACTTTCTCAGTTCTGAATTTCAAAAGTCACGTCTTCACTGTAACTTGAGGAACATTTTTAAGTTAGTCATGAATGAGTTTATTGGTATAGTTATATTTTAATGGCTTTACCATGACGTTTTATGCTTGCAGCAGATTTATCTCAGTTAGATATTGATGATTTGACGCTTACAGTTAATGAGAATGAGGTTTAGAGATGTGAAGATACTTAGTTTGACAGATAGGTAATTTGTTAGAGGCTACGTACAGTTGATAAGTTCAATGTTACGTTGAGACAGTTGTTTCATGTTTCCTGGTTTACAGTAGTATGACGAATAGAAACAACGTATTGATACTCATTTATCATATTCCACCTTACATATATAAAGTACATATATCATTGCCATTCATGACCATACTACTTATTCCAGAAGAAACAGGAATATTATTCTTAGCGGAGTTTTGTTTTTGGCGGATTTATCATTTTAAAGGTGAACTATTACAAATAGATGCATCTTGAGTTATCACTATAATCAATAATACTTGATAATGACTATAAATAAGTGAGGTAACATAAATAATAATTAAAGAAATCGTGGCTGGTGAAGTTCAGATCTGTCCAGTATGAGTGAGTTGTTACTGTTGAAAATAGATGATCGTAGAGATACATACCACAAATTAATAGAAGTTAGAATTCTATCGTTTGATGCCAGCCCAGTGGTGTGGAGGGTTAGGTGTTTGCCAACCGGAAGCTGAGATGAAATGTAATGAAATATCAGAACAAATCGGTTCAGAGTAGACTATGGATTGAGAAAGAGAGGAAACGATAGGATAGAAGCAGTAGTGGTCTTTAGAGAAAGTAATTTTAGACCGTGATCAACGTAGAGGTTGAATAAGCTTCACCTGTATACATAAATCACCTTTCATAAGGTGTCTAGCCCATGGATTCATTCGACTGAGTAGTGCAAGTCTTACACTCAAGCATTTTATGCGTAACATTTTAACAATCGATTCAATATTTTAAAGTTGAATGTTTGTTATGTAGCAACTGGTGATAGCTCAGGATATTGTATCATGCTTATTGCAGATTGTTATGTTGGCATATATGAAGAGTAGATCTTCTTTAGTTGGCGGTTATAGGATTTTTCCTGCTTTGGTTACACCTCAACGAAGTAGATTATCTTATGCTAATCAATCTTACTTTAGTTCCTTAACGTTAGGGAAGCTCTAAAGTCTACTCAAAGATTTATACCACATGGTTATAAGCTTTTCATCTGCACTCTAATTTGAATTAACGAATTCACTTCTTCAAATACCCTGAAGTTTTTCTTTAAATGTCGATTATGTAACATTCGATAATGTAATAAGTAGTTGATGAGGGTCAAATAAAATAAAAATAGGTTCTCAATAGTAATATTAGGTTTATCGATTACTACGTTTAGTACAGTATGAAATCTCAGCACACAATGTCTTGACAAGTTACCCTTTCTCCATGTCCACACACTGGTTTGTGTTCACTAAGGTAGTAACATCACCATACCCTTTCTTGATGATAAAACGATCCAAAACAAAATATCTAGAAACATTTTAAGGATACCCAATCGTCATCGCACAAATCATGTAGTCAAAATTCTTAGACAGAGAGTCAACACCATTTATGGTGTGTGTTTAGACTAACGAGAAATTGTAAGTAGTCGACAAGAGATCCGTAGTTAAGACTTAGAATTTAAGGAATAGTCATCCGATGAATATCGATTCGTTTTAGGCATATTGTCCGCCACTAGGATGTCTTCGTTTCGATTCCACAGTATTACTCACAGTAGGTTGTAGAATTCTTATACAGAAGCGTGAGTACACAAGGAGATTTCAGGATATAATTGAGTAATTAGAACAAAGCGTAAAACTTAAAAATAACTTGTTGAGTTATTTTAGAAGGAAAATGGTAACCTACAGCTTCGAATAGGCCGCCGCGCACTAATACTTGTAATATTAAGGTGAAATTATTTCAATACACTATTATGTAACATATTCATGGTTAATATACTAAATAAACTTTTAATGTATGTATGTATGTATGTATGATCAACATAAACCCTGGTACATGAAAACACTGAAGAGAGAACATGTAGATTACAGTTCAGGGAGAAAGAGATGGAATGTGACCAGAAAGTTTAGAAATAATTTTAAGCCCATGATTCAAGGAATGACAATAAATGGTTACATCTCCTCCGCTGTGACCGATTTTGTTACATGTTACCCAGCGTTTCCATCCACTGGTTACGGTTTTGGAGCGGACCCCAACCAGATAGTCTGTATCTGACGATACGACTAAAATCAGCAGTAAGTGACTTTATGGACTGATGCCTGATTTTGGCTTGACCGACCGTAACTAGCAATTTTTTATCCTGATCCTATTTTAGCCAACATCGCGCGACTAGGTAGACGGTGGTTGGGCATACGTAGCACATGTCCTAACCACCTCAGTCGATAAAAATTTACAATTTTATCAACTGATTTACCATATTTGCCTTACACCCGCTGTCTAACTTTGTTATTACTTACTCGGTAATCTCAGCTAACGCTAGTGACATTTCGAAGACATCGATAGTCAAAAACTAATAACCTACGAATGTCGTCTACCCTTAATAGCCACGTCTCACATCCATACAATAAAACCCCAGCAAACAGTTGATCAGTATACTGTATTTTCTGTCAAGAAATGAATGTCTCACTTACTCCATGAGTGAAATAAGTTGGCGAAAAATGAGTCGGGCTTACTACACTCATACTGATGTTGTATCAGAAATCAAACTTTCAAGATAATTGAAATGATCGACATATTCAACTAGTTTACTTTCTATTGTTAGCTCAAGTGTTCACAGAGATCAATCTCAAAGTAACAGTTTACATTTAGATAAGTAAGAATCGTATTCTGAACAATAGTTGCATAGTTATATTTTAGTTAGATTGTAACTGGCAAGTGGAATCCAGGACGCGCGTTTCGTTCTGTTTGAGACTCATTGGCTGGATGTACCTGCATCCCAATGTTGATGTTCACACTGGGATTCGAACTCAGTCCAGTTTCAGTTGATTACAAATCAACGGGAAGATCCAAGCCTATTCTGAATAGTTGCATAAGTTGGTTACTGTTGTCAGAAGATTATGCATCTTGTCAGCATTTTCATCAAACAGAATTATCTACATACCTTTATATCATTTCACTTTACTTGTACATTTCAAATGATTTAAATGTCATTCATTTGTAAAAACTGCCATTTACATTCCAATGGAGTGTAATCGTCTACTGTTTATTAGTTGATAAGGTAACATTCCAGTTGATTAATTGGATAGTAACAATGATTCAGCAAAACAAAAAAATTGGGGGAAAAGAAAACTACACAAAAATGAATAGTCAGTGTGATTTTTGTTGTCATGAGATACAATTTTTATAGTTTTTGTTTTCTTGAAAATGACATCACAGCGGTCTATTCAAAATTTTTAGCTACTATTTCTTCTAAATATATCAACATGTTTGGACTCAGCAGTCAGGTGGTGAACGTGGTGGCGTTTAACACGAAACGGAATGAGTTTAAATCCCATTATGAACATCAACATTGGGATGTAGGTAAATAAAGTCGACGAGTCTCAAATAGGACGAAACGTGCGCCATGGATTCCACTTGTCAGTGATAATCCAACTTAAAGTTACTTTATGTACGCAATACTTATATCAATATTCATTATAATTAGTGTCTTTGTACTTTGTAAAATGAACATTACACAGAATGACATATATACACCTTGTTATGAATAGATGATAGTTCACTAGTGATTGACTTCAAGATGGTTATAAAGTTCTAGTAAGAAATTGTTATCGATTGACCTTAGATATGTCAACAGTATTTAATGATCATCGTACTACGTCACAAATTGATTGAAGTACAAATTCTGTCATTGAACTCCAACCATATCTGTAGTACTGATGGTTAAGAATTAGCTCTGAGATTTGATAGATCAGTGTTTAGTTCTATGATCCAATCAAGGTTGTCGAGGAGTTCTAGGAATTACGACAACATCTATTTACAACCTACACTTTATTCAAGTAAGTTTCTATCTGTATCTAATATTCTCTATCTTGTCATAGAAAAATTATTCATTCAGGTAAATTGACTAACTTCTATGTCATTGAACTTTACATACATCAACTTCTTATTTGTAATTTTTATTTACCTCAGAAATAAAAACTAAAACACTTAAGGAATATTGAATGATGCATTAAGAAACAGTAAAGCAGTTGCTCTGGTTATGTCAACGTTGTAGGCGTAAACAACGACGACAACAACAACAACAATAATGAGATGGTGACATTTAAGGGAATTTATTGTATCTTTTCATATGGTAACAGACAATTTAACGTACACATTACACATACAAACATCACTGTTGATAAGTGTAGTACAGTTTAGAATGTAGTTATAGTTGGATGTAGTGAAGATTGTTAAATCTTTTCTAAATTGAAGTGGTATATGAATAGAAGTATATACTATACAACATCATAGAAGGAATCGGACTTAGAATGTCATCTTTTGTCATTAGTCAGTAACTGACTATTACTCGATATCATTATGCTAGTTACGACGTTTGAAAGAGGTTTGATATTATCTATTCGTATGACTAAGTGGTTGATGCAGATGTGTACACACGAAAGACACAATAATGAGCACCAATCAGAGTTTCTAGCTGGTCACTGCACGTCTGCCAAATGCCTACATAGTCCTAAACCGGAAATAGAGAACACAAACGGATCAACCAATCAGACAGAATCATATGATATTTCAGACATTCCTTTATAGATACACATAACCAGACTATACATCGAACCAACTAGGAACATCTGATTAAACAATGTACAGATCACAGTGGTTGACAAGGTTGTGACTGAAGCGTTCAGGATATAATTTATCTATGCCTTATCAACAGTTACCGCTGATTTCAAGTTACTGTACTATACGTACTTGTGCTTCTTTGACAACATGTAGAATACCTGTGTTAGTTTCTTTTTCTAGTGTTCTTATTGATGCCATCGCTGCTGAAATGTGTACATTCTGAAAAAACTGCTCCAGTATTGAGAAAATTTACAAGTTGAATAACAACTGAAAAGTAAAATCTAGTAAGAGTATTTCATTGTATTTAGAATTAACTGACTGAATGTACATACTGCATATTTTAGTTGGTTAATACGATGGTGTTTAACATGAGTGGACTGAGTTCGAGTCTCGATCGGAACATTAATTCCGTGATCTAGCAGGTGTATTTAACTCTACCTGATATTCACCATACAACCTTAATCAAACAATGAATAACTTTAATGGAAGTGATACTGTGGAAGGCCGAAAACGTTTTTTCTGGTCCTGATATTGTTTGGAATCGTGTAACTTCTGTCATCTCTTTCATTATTTAAGTACCACTTATGATGTATGTATGATGGAAACTGTATAAGCGACTATCACAAGTAACATTTATCAAGTAAATACTTGTCTTTAATAATAAATTTAGTTGATTGGATTAGACACGGATTATTGTTGGTAGTGTACCATTAAAAACTAAGCATAACTCGACTGCTGTCTTATTGAAGTGTTAAATCTTTAATTAGTTGGTACCTTCGATTCCTCGAGAGTAATTGGATCCAGCACCATCAGGTTTCATGACGAACGATTAGCCTCTTGCGACACTGAGGTGGTCGAGGAGGAGAATGCTTATGACAATTAGTGATTATCATCGGTGATAACTATCCCACTGACCGAATGTATGAACTTGAACGGCCACCCCATTGTCGCATTATATCTCAAATTTCTGAAAGTGGGGATTTTCATACCGGACGCCGCTCCACTGGTGTTTGAAAGTTAGTAGTTCATTGTGAAACTTGAAGGCATTGAATTAGCTTCACTTGAAGGATAGTCCGCACTGCTTGAAAGTTTCATAGTAGGACAAAACAACTGTCTATTGATCCCTGGTATTCAGTAGTACCCTACTAACTTCAGCCCCTGTGGCATCTTATCGACTGAACTTAATACTAATCTCCACAAAACCACCTCAGTTAAATAATTAGTGTAAATAAATTGAATTTGGCACTATTGTAAAAGAAGATCTTATGCCTCTTTAGTTGATAATCAATTATAACTAGAAAGAAAAAAGTGAATTCAGACAACCTAATACAATAAACGATGCATTCAAAGAGTATTAAAGTAAGTAAGCAGAACTTCAACTGACTTGAGTATTACCTATACGGATTACTTGTAAAGTCAATAGAGTAATATATTACGATATATTTCGAATCTCTATAGTTTCATATGTAGTATCCTAAGAACAGATATTATCAGTATGAAGTGCAAATAGTGATGTTGAATTCAGCGGAATAAAAGTGAAGGGGTTGTGGCAAACTGTATGTGATTCGTGAAAATTCATGCTTAAAGGGTTTCATAAAATAACTGAATTGAAATTGTTTATGAAGATTAGTATTAAGTTTAGTTGATTGAATTCATAATAAATTGATGATGGCAGGATACCACTAAATACCAGCGTTTATTGGACAGTTGTTTCATTCTAGAATGGGACTCTTCACAGACGTGCACCTTGGATTTCGACCCATGGGCTAAAGATCGGCGAACTGCTAACTCTTTGAGTCACTGGGCTGCCATCCAAAGGGTAAAAAAATAGCTGTACTGAGGAAGATGGGTGGCGGAGGTAAATGTAATAGAATTAAAATGAGAAGTACCTCCTATGGTAACCGATTTAAATGGGTTACAGCATTATAGAAAGCAGACAATAGTATATTTACTTTTATGGACGGTCATAGATGGTGAACACTGCTGTCAGGAGTCTCATACCAGGATGTAACAATCCATATTATGTTTCATGAAAAAGCTAAAAAAATATGACATGCATGTATGTACTATAAGTTCAGAGGAGTACTGAAGCATTTGTAAATATTATTCATTTAAACTAGATAGACCAGTGGATCTGAAATACAATTAAGTATTACATCACTTGTAACATGTTAAATGTACAACAGAAGAGTGTGTTGTGGGGGGGTATTTTTACTATTTGATATCTATGACTAGTGAAGGAATCTAGTCATCAAGGAAACAGACCAATATTCGGACTAAATAACGGCTTACTAAAAAGACGAGATTAGTTAACTTGGCTTAGCGTCAAGACTTTAAGTAGGTTCTCAAGACTGCGATCAACAAATACAAAAACATAAGATCTAAAGAGAGACGTTAAAAAGGATCTGGAAAGTGATATTTTAGAATTGTTGTTTTTTAAGGAATGGGACTGCTAACCCATGTCCAACCCTTCTCCTTTTCTTGTGTTTGAAAGTCGCACTAACCCTAGGAGGATTCCAGGCAGAGTTTATCAAGGACTTAGTTCTAAAAAGTTATGTCATTGAATAGAAAAAAAGAGTTTTCATAGTTCTGTCACCAGATTTAGAAGAAGGTATGATGAACATGTGATAATTTCATTTTCTAGGATCAGTGCCTATTTCTAGTAAGAATGAAAACAAATTTTAGATGGGAAAGAAAAATCCAGTTCCCCGTATTTAATGTAACTGAATGTTAACTTAATTTTCAAATCATGAATTGAACTGAGTCAGATAACAATTGATAATCAGGAATTAAAACTACTAAACTGCCTTTTAGTCCTAGTCTAGGGATGTACAACATACTTACCAGCGACACAGCTAAGAACTCAAACACATGACTTTCAGGCTTTCGAACGGGAATCATTAACCGATTAATCAATTAGCTAACTATCGTCCAGCCACTTATATATGTAATTTTAGTTGTTTTTCGATATAATTTACTGGATTATACCCAACACTACCTGTAGACAACTGCTTTTTACTTAAGAGTGAGTAACAGTACTAGTCACTTCATAAACTCCGAGAATTACTTATTGAAGTTAGTCACTACTAGTGAGCTGATATTGATTGCTTCCGAATGTTGTTGAGTTGGAATTCGATATTACAAATAGGTTTTATTTAGACAATCACTGAATGAAATGAATATAATTTCGTTGATAGAAAAGTAGATGGCTTCTAATCGATTGTTATCTTTTACAGTTATTCCACCATATAAGATGTATATCCTTACAAATCTTACTAATATGAGTCTATTGAATGTTCACCGTCTGTGTTGTATTCAGTTGAACTGATTATTTTCATGGAATAGTCATTACAGTTTTCATTCCAACCGTTGATTAGCCCAATAGATCGGTTACCAAATATGAAACAATAAATTATATTTAAGTTGGATTGTGACTGGCAAGTGGAATCCAGGATGCGAGTCTCGTTCTATTTGGGACTCATTGGCTGGATGTGCCTGCATCCCAATGTTGATGTTCCCACTGGGATTCGAACTCAGTCCGCTTCGTGTCAAACGCCACACACTTGTACAACGGGTACATATGCAATTCCACTTGCCAGTCACAATCCAACTTAAATATAATTTGTGTACTACCGCTATATAGAGGTAATCCGCTTAGGATGCACATATGGCAACAGAGGCTGACCAGTTTCAGTCCATTACAAATCAACGGGATGATACAAGCCTATTCTAAAATAAAACAGTAAAGTTTCATATCAAGTCTCTGTTCTTGTATGTAATAAACATTCTGTAAATAAATTAAAGGACAGTAGCCAAAAGAAAATATGAGGTTAATAAATTAAGTTAGGAGGCGTCTCAGTGATCTGATAGTAGAGCGTTCGCCAAGGAACCATGCATTAGTGGGTTTGATCATTGATGGGATCGTAGTTGTGTACCGCTTATACTGAAACTAATACTTCTTTGTGATCAATGGTTGTCTAATTCAGACCACTTTTTAAAATCAAAACAACATTTACCAAGCTCTGTAGATTTACACTGATGATAGTGATTAGTGGCTGAAGATACTGGTTGACATAGCATTGAATAAATCCTAGGGACCCTATTGTATTCATTCTTCATCTTCTTATAAATAATAAGTTGTATTATTCTTTGAATTATGTCTCCACTTGATTCTTTTCCACTGAATTTGATGTTGTCCTGTTAATCGAGGTATGTTAACTTATACCTGTGAGTAAAAAAGTTCAAATTATGCATCATCCATAAGTGACTGATGGCATATAACACACTTATTAAGCATTGAATATGCTGAAGATCACCACCAACTAACTGATATAGCTTCATAATGATTCATTTCAAAGTTAATGTTTTCCAAGTATCATAGATTGATTTGAATATCAGTATTATTAAAATGAAAATTAGACAGAACAATTGATTAACTGTTTCGTCTTACTATAAGCTTCATCAGTAATCAAACAACAACATTCTCTCATCTCAACTATCATTTCATCCTTTCACTATTTAATAACTAATCTAATTACTATAATTGTTACTCTTACAATTACACAGTGTACTAACATTTTTTATTCTCTCTCAATCATGTTATTCATTGGTTTCTTCAATCATTCTCTCTATCAAGTTTTCTTTTTTGTGAGGAATTAATATTCTTTTGTCTTTTCCGCTCTCCCTTCGTCTTACTCACCCACTCACTGTCTCTCCCTCTCCCTCAGTCTGTCTCTGTCTTTTTTTTGTTTTTGTCTTCATTGGAATATTCTCTATCTCAGACTACTATATACTACTAATCTGTATATAAGTAATAATCTATTAATGTATATTTTACATAGATGACATTACAATTGAATTCAATGTTTCATTGACAAGTTTTATGATTGGTTACTTAACTAATGAATAACCTTGAAAAAGCAAAACTAAGTTTTTCTTTCGAAAAAAATTGTTTTTCTTGTTACTAACTTATTTATTTATAGTTTTTTGTTTTACTGATTTGGGGTTTTTTTTTAATCATCATTTGTATGCACTACTTATATTACTAATGGTAAAATGTACATATTGATTCAATATTCAATAACAAAAAACAAGAGAACAACAAGTGAATACTCTTTTTTTTCCTAAAAAATTTGAAAAAACATGAAAAAATAATTAGTTACCAAGTGGATTTTTGTTATCAATATTGATTATAAAATTGGTCAATAAATTATTTTTAATTTATAGCATAGTTACTAATAAATGTAGATAAATAAATAAAAATAAAACGAATTGAATATTGAATTTCAATGTGAAAAAAACAACCCGCCATATTTTGAAATACGTGTTACATAATCTATTTATTGATTATTTATATTAAAAATAAAACAAAAAATAAATTGAATGAAATTAATGATTATAGAAGAATTTCAACAAAATGATTTATTGATTATTGAATTTTTATTGTATCTAACAATACTACTTATATGCATAATTGATATGTTTTGCATTCAATTTAAAAGTAAACAAGAGAATAAAATAATAAAAGCAATAAAAATTGTTAACAAGAAGAACAATGTTAATGATGATAAATGTAATTTAATCAAATTAGAAAAGTTACCTCTTAATAAAGTATTACATCATCATATTGCAGAAGGGGATCAAAACAAGTGAGTGTATGTTTATTCATGAAATATAATTAATTTCTTCTATATTGATAGTAAATTACCATTTGATATAAAGTAAGACACAGTGACGGATAACTATGATAGATTTGAAATGAAATGTAATATTTCAGAAATTAACTGTCTAATAGAATTCTTCTATTATTCATTGAATATATACTGGCAGTATAGTGTGGTAGATACTACTTATAAGTCATCAATAAGTAGTAGTAAATAGTAGTATTCAGTGAAGGCGATGACAATATACACTGTCGCTTGAACGACATGAATGACTATAGAAAGATATTTGGCATTCGTTTCATTACCTTTAAATGTGGAATATAATTTCACGAATGGTTTTTATATACGCCTAGTTCGCTGCAAGGGAGTGAAGTAATTTATTCAGTTGATCACTCAACTAATCTAGGAAGTCTTATCAACTATGATGAATTAGTGTCTGATGAGATCTTGGTTCAGATTCAGAAATACCGTTTGGTATTCGTCAGCCAATATCACTTGTGATATAGACGTGCTTATTGCTTAGTAGCCTGCTCAGGATTAACTCCAGATGATCACAGGTGTGTTCGAAACATCCACCGCGAATCATGGAAAAACTGAGTCAGTAATTGCAAAGTCAAACATACAACACTAGTGTAAGATGAAAAATCAATCGATAAGGTTGTCAATCTTTGTCTACTGAAGTGATTAGGAAATGTTTTATATATTTCAAAGTAATGTCTGACAAGTTACTGAATGGCGTTGACTGGAGTAGAAGGATGATGGAAGGGGGCGATGAGATATCAGACTAAAACATGGTATCACTCCAAGTAGTTTTTAGTTATCGATATAATTCATGATGACAGATACAAACTTAATGTTTGAGGCCAACTTCATAATCGCAATCAGAAACTAAAAACATTGTGTGACGTAAATGTCTTCACCGTTTATTCTCCCAAATCATAAAGTCTATTGTTCATTTTCAATGTTATTGTACATAGAACTTTGTCTTTAATAAAGCTTACGACAATTAAAACATGAAACTTGTTAAAATGAGTGTGTGTTAAGAATAGTGAAGTGATACGAAAATGCCTTCGTAAACTATTCAACATAATCTAAGTATGTTTGTTTTTAATGGGCAACTAGTCGTAGCTCTATATCCGTTGTGAATAGACTAACAGCTTTGATATAAAAGTAGCTCATAAACATGATTACATTATTGGATTGTGACTGATAAATTGGATTAAGGCTAAATATTTCGCCCTAATTATAACTCATCAGCTGTATGTATCTATCATATCCCAGTGTTGATCATGATACAAAGATACAATGGCTTTCAAACTATATACACATAAAACATTGTACAATCACGGCTATCTAGATCTTGTAGCTCACTAATAAACGCACAAGTGTTCACTATGAATGAATTCATTCCGAGTACGGGGTGAAAACATCCAATTATTCAATCTTTTATAATCACTTCTTCACTAATTATTACATATTACTTAATTACGTAACATTTCCTATTGCGTTACAATCTATATCTTTCGAATGGTTACGTAATCCATTTAGAATGAAATCTTTAACTTTGAAAGCTGATTTGACAAGTGCAATGTTTTGAAATGTGTTCAGAGATACTAGATATTTACCAATGAAAAGTACTTCTTAAAAGGAATCTAATTAAACTTTAAAGATGATATAAGTTACGTCATATCTGACGCTTGATGAAGTCCAGCATTAAAATGTTAACTAATAAATATTGAATTAATGAACTAAGATCTATGAGATCTCCATCGTCTAGACTTCATCCATGGTTAGATCATGAACTAGACAATTATCCAGTAATTCATGATTTTCAGTACTTGGCTAACAAAAACGAATTCATTTATTTAATATATATATATATACCTACGATAAATTACCTACTTACAACTAGTAAATCTAAAATTGAAAGGTTACTACTTTGAACAAGTATGCAAGTTACTGAATGTTTACGTGTATTCTGTCGAGAATGAAGTTTATCACTTTAGGTATGTTGATAGAAACCATATTTTGCAGTGTGTATGGGGAGTGGGTGGTTAATAAGACAACAAACTTCAAGTGATACTAAGTATTATTGATTATGAAACAACCCTGCTATGCACAAGATGCGTTTGATGCAAATATGATGTGAAGGGCAGCATTACTACTATTGGAAGCTTCTAAAAGTCAAACCACCTGTCATTCAACATTTAAGTCACAATTTTCAACACACATGTGAAGACAGTTCCATTGAATGAATCTGGAACTTGTATGGAGAATAAAGAAATAACATAATTCAAAAGATACAAGTTTTCGGATATACTGGCCAGACCCCATCAACAATAATTTTCTGTGGCACAGAACCAACTACAATCCGGCAAAATAAGAAATTTGGAGATGCTGAAGTTAGATAGGACACACATTTAGGACGTTAGTAAATTGCATCACAAGACAAGCACTAACTTGGAATCCTCAAGGGTAAAGTAAAAAAGAAAGACTAAATAACACACTGTATCGGCAATAGCAAGCAGACAAGAAATTAATGAAGAACTCTTGCGAAGGATTGGTAAGGAGATTTGAAGACAGAGTCGTTTGGAGTATTCTAGTCCGCCAGTTACGCTCCGCATGGGAAGGGGGGTAACAGATATTGATTGATTTATTGATTTATTGTTCATAGAAGCTGGGATAAAGGGAAGTTATGTAATGTTACTTTTAGAACATGAAAATCTAAATACTGACAATCTGCTTACAACCTCATCATTATTTTTAATATCAAAATTACAAAGAGGTCTAAATGTACTACTTATAAAAAGAATTAGGCTAATAGTAGTAGTTGTTATCATTTGATATTAGTATAATATAACAAATATGCTAATGAAGTAAAGTAACAGAATAAAATACTACAAGCATACATATTTACTTTGTTGGAGACGAACAACCTATCTCCTGATGGTGATACATATAGTCACAGATTGACTGAAACTTATGGATATCTGTTTATGTTTGACCAGAAAACGGTTATGATAAAGAAGTATGACCAGTTATTCGACCTATTCTTGTGAAAGCAAGATTACAGTCCCTGCACATCTACCTCATACCAATTGAATCTGAGGTCGGAATAAGGAGATTACAAGCTGATAAGTCAACCAGACAAAATAAGGAAAACAGTAGTAGTAGTAGTAATTCAAGGCAAACGTGTACACAGTCAATTTACTTGTAGTTTACAAATGGGAAATGATAAACTAACAGTGAATGTGATAAATGAGAGGATAAAGAATGAAGGACAAAATGATGAAACGAATACACTGCTTACATTACATGCGACTAAAGCAATTGAAATAAAGTCTTCTAAAACATTATTCCCCATTGAACTATTCAACACAATAGTAGCAACTAAGTGGCATATTCTCTAATGAATTCTAAAAGTCAATAAGTACATAACAATCATGTAAGTAGACATCATTCACTAGTTGCTCAATGATTGTTTTTTCTTTTGTTTTCTTTTTTGTTTTACTTCCATTCAATTCATGTTATTCATAGGGTTACTTCAATATCAAGTATTGATTTACTTTTCTTTTCTTTTATTATATTCAATGAATTTCTATCATCAACAGCATAAAACACAATTGAAACTTGTTTTATTTCATTGAAGAGAACAATAAAATAACAAAACCCATAAATATTGATTAAGTGGCTTACTTACTAATTATTACTTACTTACTTAGGCCCGCTACCCCTCACAGAGGAGTATAGGCTGCTTACAAGTATTGTCCATTGAATTTCGTCCTGAGAAATCCTATCCAGATAATTCTAGTTATTGATCATCCTTTTAATATCTGCTTCCGATTCTTGTCGTGGTGTGTTCATTGGCCTTCCTCTTTTTCGTTCCTCAACAGGATTCCAAGTTAGTGCTTGTCTCGTGATGCAGTCATGATTACCCGAATATGTGTACTATCCATTTACAACGTCGTTTCCCAATTTCCTCTTAGGTTGAAAGTTGGTTTGTTGTCTCCCATACTAGGCTGTTGCTGATGGTTTCCGGCCAACAGACATTAAATATCTTGCGTAGAAAGTTGTTTTTAAATACTTGTACCCTCCTGAGGATGTTTGCAGTAGTTCTCCACATTTCAGCTCCATAGAGAAGAACTGTCTTGACGTTCGAACTGAAGAGTATGACTTTAAGTTTGGTTAATAGTTGTTTGGAAACCTATATATTTTTCAGCTGTAGGAATGCTGCCCTTGCTTTGACATTCCTCGCCCTCACATCTGCATCCGATCCTTCTTGTTTATCGATGATGCTCCCCAGGTACGCAAAAGTATCTACTTTTTCCATAGTTTCTCCATCAAGTTCAATTGAGTGCAAGTTTTATGTGTTGTATTTGAAGATCATGCTCTTTCCCTTATGTATGTTCCGGCCTACTGATGCCGAGACTGCTGCTATGTTAGTTGTCTTCACTTGCATTTGTTGATTTGTATGGGCTAGAAGAGCTACATCATCCACGGAGTCAAAATCGTCAAATCGCATCCTACTTGTCCATGGAATTCCATGCATCCCCTCAAATGTGGAGGTCTTCATAATTCAGTCAACCAATCGAAACAGGAGAAAAGGCCAGAGTAAACAGCCTTGTCTGACACCGGTCGTCACTGGGAATTATTATTAAATAATCTTATTTAACATTTTGATTACTTTTTAATTCATTAACTTAAATATCATTATATTGATATTGATATTAGTAAAAAATCAATAATCGATCAATCGTCCTATTTTGGACTCGTTGGCTAAATCTACCTTCATCTCAATGTTGATGTTAACTGTGGGATTTTAAAACTGGGATTGAAGTACATCCATCAGACAATTCCTAACTAAGACGAAACCCACGTCCTGAATTCCACTTTCCAGTCACATTCCAATTCGGATAATACTTGTATGAATTACATAATCATCGATAAACAGGAAGCACCATACAGCTCTTCCGTCCTAGTATGGGACACTTTACCAGTGAGCAACCACATCCCCCCTAGGGATCAAACCCATAACTCTGTGGTTCTGTAGCAATCCCTATACTGTTAGAACACTGAGCCAATTCCAAACAATTGGTGTTGTTAGTACAGTCAGTTTGCGATTGATTATACGTTAATTACTAATAAGTTAATGTATAAGAGCAAATGAAATAACTATTTGTATTGTATAAAAACGGGAATAACTGCTACCACAATGATAACTTATCTACAAGATCATTAAAAACTTGCACAAACTGTGTAGTAATTACCTATACGCCCGTTGCACAAGTGGGACTGTCTGAACTTAGTAGTCTAGTAGCGTACACGGTGGCGTTTGGCACAAAACAGACTGAGTTAAAATCCCGATGTAAACACCAAGATTGGGATCCAAGAACATCCAGCTGACGAGCCTTAAATCAGACTAAATGAGCGTCCAGGATTCCAATGTCTAGTCACAGTCCAACTTGAATAAGACTATGTAGTGTTTTGTTTTGATTCTGAAACTATTCAAAGTAACCTTCACTTAGTTAGTAATACTCTATGCAAAGAATGAAGTGATTGAGGACGAAACAGTTGACCACAGTTTGCTGGTTGTCAATAGTTGTTCAACGTAGACCAAATAACGATATCAGATTAATGATTTTTTTCTTATAGGCTTAAATGATCCATATCAATTAATTAACCATTCATGAAATCTTGAACATTCACAGCATTGAATTTGTATGTAATAGCCATAATTAATGTCATTAATAGACAAATGTCTTACACAGAAGACGATTAAACTCTATCAGTCACATTCACTGGTCAATAATAGTATCCTAAAATCTTTGACGAATAGCTGAATTCCTTCCCGAAATGGCTTTGAATCGGACGTTTTAGTAATTTCTATTCACGACCGAAATAACAGTTGTATTCATGACCTTCAGGTTGATGAGTAAGTATACTACAATCCCCGCTTTTAAATGACTTCTGTCGGAGCTCTTAGTCGAATGCTACATTAATAATTAGGCTTTATTATCTATTCAACTTTTATTTTCTTTTCACTAGGTCTACAATTGAAATCAGTCTATGAGAGTAAATCATTAGAGTTTCAAATTATGCCTTCAGATTAGCAACTAATACAGAGTATATTTCTCTATAGTGTACTTGTCCAAGGTGTGATTGAATGAATTTCCATGTTATGATCTTGAATATTTATCCTCAGTTGGATTTAATCGATTCTAATTTGATCTAATTTATCATGTTGGCTTCTTATTTTATGTCAATTGTATCAACTGCATACATCATTCATTTCACTCCCAGATCAGAGTTTAAATAGTTTAGTTTGTTTAATCTGGATGGCGTATTTTTAATTATTTAGCAAACTTGTGTTTTCCGGGATGGGAATACCAGCATTAAGTTCAATCCTCCTCCTTTACTCAGGTTTATGACCGGTAGTAACCCTAGAAGAGCTACAGATAAAGTTAACTGCATATATACTTCAAGTTAATTGATATGCAAGAATAATATGCAGTAAAGATAGATATACATGTAATGTATACCCAACAACAGCAACAACTAACCTCAAATAACAACAGTTCTTGTTACTAAGCGTCTTAAGTGGATTTACTTAAAATTCCTTCTCTTCGACCTCTTTTCAACAATTCAACTCAATGAGTTTCATCATTTTATGAATGATTTAATCTGTTTCAATTGTATTTTAGTCACTAGTCAACAAACTTATAAAAATGCCTTAAAGTACTTGTAGTCTTACATCCGTTTTACTATTTTTCTTACAACTACAAAATAGTTTCCGGTGATAAACTTACTTTAACTTCATATAAAAAATATCAGTCATATGATTCCTTTGAGTGTACAACATTATCATTTAGTTAACGTTTTTCGTCAAGATGTACATATGATACCTTAGATTGAGAGTTTGTCATTCATTGATCGATCTGTCAGAAAAAAAGTAAACTAACAATCTAGTGAAAGTGTCTAGGCTGAAACAATAGTTCAGTGTAAAATAAGAACAATTTTAAGATGAATAACATCAGATAGGAAACATTAATACTGCCATTTAGCTGGATTATGACTGGTAAGTAAAATTCAGGATGCGCGTTTCGCCCTATTTTGGATTCGTCAGTTAAATGTACTTGCATCTCAATGCTGATGTTTACATTGGGATTTGGACTCAGTCTGTTTCGTTCATCCTAATAATATTAACGGTTATTATGATACGTTTCAATATAATGATCATTAAATGAAAATGCCTCTTAGAAATAAAGATTATGAGACATTATAGGTCATTTCATTTATTGATACTAATCACAATTATTATTTTGAACTACATCAAGTTTTATTAGGCAGTTCTACAATCAGTTGCTTCATTTACACTGATGTAGCATCCAGTCTCCACTACATGGAGTTTTATTTTCATCCCAACAAGCATTCACAGTTAATAACTTCATCAAGCGACTTGTTTTTTATTCATAGCAGTGCCGTAGAAATAACTATAATCAATAACCTTCCTTCTAGTGATTGATTGGATCATGAAAACCTCTACATCTGAGGGAAAGCACGGTATTCAATCGATAAGTAGGATGCGACTCGATGGTCTGGACTTCGCGCATGATCTAGCTCTTTTAACCCATACACACCAGCAAATACAAGTGAAGACAACCAACGTAGCAGCAACCTCAGCATCAATAGGCCTGAACATACATAGGGGAAAGACCAGGATCCTCAAATTCAACAAAGAGAGCACCAACCCAGTTGAACTTGATGGTGAAACTCTGGAAGAAGTGGATACCTTTACATACCTGGGGAACATCATCGATGAACAAGGAGGATCCGATTCAGATGTTATGACAAGGATTGGCATAGTAAGGGCAGCATTTCTACAGCTGAAAAATATATGGGACTCTAAACAACTATCTAGTCTACATTATACACTAGTGAAGTTAGTAAAATGTAACGGATTGTTTTGAATCTCTACATTCCCAGGCTTTGAATATGAATTCAAACGTAATTTATTCAATCAAGGTATTCTAGGAATGTCTTTATTAAAATAAAGTTTTCTATCAACCAAATAGCATTGAATCGTTCCTAGTGAGAAGGCTATAGATACTAATTGATTATTGAAATAGTTGACATCCAAGAGTTTACATACAATGTGGTCATCATATGAATTGATCAACTTCATAGATCAATGGTTTAATATTTAAGATACTTGAAGACAACTTACCACTTTACAAGTTCGAACTCCATTCTTCATTAATTTTTGTTAGAGCAATTTGTTTGCATCACTAAACGTTAAATTTAGTATGACTCTAGGATCAGCACTGCATTAAGTAAGTGAGTAATTTTATGCAATTATTGATCCATTTCTCAATCGTTTTCACTACTGACTTTACTCTTCTGTATTATTTCCTTCTTCCGGTTACGTTATAATAAACTAAGTTACATAGCAACAAAATTATGTATCCTAATTGAGAATACGATGAATTACACGTAACCATATTCTGACAATGCGTTTAGTATGTTTGTTCATCTTTCTATCTATCTGTCTATGTATCCATCTTAGTTCAGACAAAGATCAAGCTCACTTCTTTGGTAAATGAAAGTTTTTTTTCACCACTCCCCTTCTTCACCTTCCAGTGGAAACATTAAAAGCAAAATAATCAGATCAATTGATGACAATTTGCTGATTACATAACTTTTACTGAAGTTGACTGACTACAGTTAATATTATGATTACTGATAAGAAATATATGATCTATTTTGGGTTACCTATTGAATTGGCCGTTTGCAATAAGTAGAACTATATGGATGATCAGATAGAAATAATCTAGAATACTTTAAACCGTGGTAGTGTGCTCTTTGTTTCAGCTCACTGCTTTGCCGTAGTTTGAGCGTGTTTGTGCCGCCGAAACTTCATTTGGTTAAACAACTATCTATATGTATAATCTCAGTACTTTCACTGTCATCAGTAACAATGACTCATGCAAACATGATTATCACAGGGTACGCGCATGATGAAGAAGTCTAAAACAAAGATGCAACAGACATAGATTTGTACGGCAAGAATCCAACGCCATAAATTGCACAATGTATCATAGTTCAATAGTACAGTATAGTCTAACATTTAGCCAACATACCATAGCCCCTACAGATGACAATACATTGAAACATTTCAACAGATTATACGTATCTGTAATACTTTATATCAAATAAAATATAGTTTATAAGAAACATATTGTGATCATCTTCCATGTAAAAAAGACTCAGTGGAATACATTGATAGCTGACTAATGAAATGTTCGTCTAGTTCTGTGTTGTGCTAATCGAATTATGTCGTTGAAGTTGAAATGTGGTCATTAGTCTAAGTAACTTAATACTTAATACACAAGGTGGTTTAAAGATAGACAGCAGGTATGTCTATTCAGTTTAGATTACAAAGTATTTCTTAGGAGATGCTAAGTTAAATCTTGACTGAGCTGATTGTTTCCTAGAATATTCATCTTCATGATCTGTAACTATTGATAATAAGCTATTTATAGTAACAGACAATGACTGTGAAAATGGATGACTACAATTAGACTACAGTTCCCATGGGATTAGTATTAAACCTGCTGACAAAATAGTATGATTCTAAATTAAGTCTACTTACTTTCAGAAATTTTTAGTTGGTATGTTCATCTCTTTATCAATCTGTCTACTTATACACTTTGGTTAGATAAACATCATTCTTGTCTAGTAAAGCGAGATATATCTAGCTTGTAGATATAATAAAAACGAAGTAATGTGACTAACTAATGGAAGTTTGAGTTGAATTAGTTTTGTGGAAACTGGCATTAAATTAAGTTTTTTGAATTTGTCACATAATGATGATAGAAGAGTACCGCCGAATACAAAAAAGTACAAGGCACCTGTCACATCCTATTATAAGGCTTCACAGCATAGAGATCGCCGACCACACCAGTGCATCATACTCGGTGCCTTTAAGTCTTACACCAAACGCCTAACCTATGCATTACGTTGTCAGTGTCGAGTTTTAGGAATCCTGTTGTCATTAGTAATAAATGTCGCACACGAAACAACTCTGAACTCAACAAGTCACAACTTCTAATTTGAACTTTAGTAATATCCAGAAGCTAATCACTGATGAGCTGGTTAGTATTATTGAACTGATGTATTTTCGGGGATGGTAGACGTTCACAAACCTGAAGGCCCTAGGTTTGATTACGTAGTGGAAGTATGGGTGAGAATTGCTAAAGAGTCCTATACTAAGGTAACACAGCTCTCCAGACGTACTTTAGAACCTGAAAATACCAATACCGACCGTTAGATTCAAACAAGTGTGTCTGTTTAAACTTTGTTGACTAGTGATGAACGCGGAGGTGTTTGGCACGAAAAGAACTGAATGCGAGTCCCAATGTGAAGATCAACGCTGGGATGCAGATACATTCAACTGATGAGTCCTAAGGAGGATGAAACATGCGTCCTGGACTCTTTTGTCAGTCACAATCCAACTTAAAGAAGATTAAATCAGTTTTACAATTTAACATTTTCAATTGTTAGTATCAAGTAGTCGTCTTCACCATGATAATTTATAATCATTTTAATTATGGCGCTTTCACGCCTTGATGTTAGAGTTAGATTTAAAAAGGTTTTGTTTTTTCTAAGGTAGGTAGTGTATTCGCTTGACTCTAACAGTATCTCGGTTTAAATGAATCCTAAGACAAGCTAGTGAATCGTAATGGAAGCACAGTTAAATCAAATATTTAAGTAGCCTACCGTTGTTATGCCATTCACTTACCTAAACAAAGTAGGTTTCAAGAACCCATTCTATTGAATATTGAATGTTTGAAGTATTGAAACCATGACTAACCACTACATTCAAATGTCTATTTCAGCTATATTCACAAATAATACGAGTGTAGGCTAGGAATTTATGATTCTAATATGGTTTTTATCAAGTTCTTCAATAGAACTTATACGTCATATTCATTGATTTCAGAATAAGTGTTTTTGTTATCTTTCGACAATATCTAATAAGAATGTATTGCATGCTAAAAAAGCAGAATGATGTTACGTCATTGACTAATGTATCAAAAGATTAAAAGTAAAGTTAAGTAAGTGAATAAAGAATGTAGGGAAAAAGTCTATTGATTCAGAAACCAGTAGTGACCATTTAACGCATATTAAGTAAGTGTTTACTAAGGTTCATCGTTGAATTATTTGAGCAGTAACTAACCCTCAGCAGGAGTGAGATGTCTACAACGATTAATAACGACGTAGTGATAAATGTAATGGCTGTCTAATCAATTCTATATTGTTGTTGTTTGAATTGTGTCGATTAGATTGTATACACATTGTATACACAATGTCGAGATAGAAGGTGACGTAAAATTCATCAGTTACAAAGCCTGTTTAACTTAGATTTTATATTTTTTGTCATCAGGTGTAGTTGTATTCCTTACGGAACTGACACTTCATTATGTTCATCAAGCATCTGGTAACAATCATTAACAAAACTTAATCAAGCAAGATTTTCTACTGGCTACCTATAAACTCTTTATTAAAAACTCAATCCCACCTACTGAATGAATCATTTCAAACTGTCATCAAATAACTAAGACCAAATGGAATGTAGCATACATTCTAGATTCCACTGATGTTGACATAACAACTGTATGAATGCCATGGATCGTTATATGATCACAGTCAATGAATGTTTCTATACACTTGTTTTATTTTATAATTTTAATTTAGTAACATGTATTCAATACAAAATGGACTGAATTCTCACTATGTTGAACCAAATGAATCGATTAAATTACTGAATAGATCAACTGTATCACATCAGCAGCAACATCAGCAGCAACAAGCGTTACCAGTAGGTTACAGTGAACATTTTCATTTATTGAAAGGTAACATCGTCAACAAGTTCAATACTTTAAACATAAATCAATCCAATTCAGTTTCAGTCAAATCATTAATAACTAAGATTCATGTTAAAGAAGAACAGAATTCATCAAATAAAGCATCATATTCATTTGCTATTTGGGTAAGTTACCTATTTTGAGAATGCATAAATGTACTTTCAAGAAATTGTGTATCAATAAATCATCTGCATTGAATACTTACAAACTGATACCTCCAGGGAAATGTTTCATCTAAGTATGATAAGTTTAAGTTGTAATGCGAACCCATCATCACTATAGGAGGTCATTTTCAAAATCTTCAGTGATCAATAGAACGGCTGTTATTAATGTTGTTAATGTATGTTTTTGATTGATTGAAGTTAGAATTCAAAGATTGAACGCCGACCCAATGGGTTAGAGGGTAAAGCTAAACCTAAAGCTGATGAAGAGTTCCATATTAAGATGAAATAACTGTCCAGTACTCTACTAACATCGCTGTATGACAAATCGAATCAAATAATTTGAAAAAAGCGAATTCTTACATGAAATAGTTTACAATATTAAATAAATTTTATGAGATAGATTATAACTGGCTATTGAAATACAGGACGCCAGTTTCGTCCTATTTGAGACCCGACATTTGAATGTACCTGTATCCTAGTGTTGATGTTCACACAGCAGTTCAAAATCAGTTCATCTCGTTTCATAAGCTACCGCGTTCACCACACCGTTCCAGTGTAAACATCAACAGTAGAATGCAAGCACATCCCAACGGGTAATGAATAGGAAGAAACACGTGTTTTAGATTCTGTTAGTCAGTCACAATCCATTTTATGCAATAGTTTTGAACAATCGTCGTATCAAGACAATCTGCTTAGAATGTATATATCGCATTAAACACTGATTAATTTTAATCAACGACAAGTCAACGGGAATATCTGAATATATCCAAACTAACTACAAAACCTAATTAGGATGAACTTGTATCGTCCCAGTGATTTATTATGGACGGAAACTAGTCGAGTTCCAAATAGGATAAAACGCGAATTCTGGATTCCCCTTGTCATTCACAATTCAACGTAAATAATAACTACAAGAACGCTTAGAAGGTACAAAACACAATAAGAGTTAGGAGGTTCTGTTGAAATTGTTGTTTAAAGTTGAAACTCTTGATATAAATGTAATGCTTAAATGAATGGTAATAACGATAATAATGTGCTATACTGAAGATATAAATGATGTAGATGACAGTTTATAATTGATAACAGATGATACATTACACTAGTTGACTGCAAGACATTTTATATATCCTTATCTAATATCCACCCCATTCATAATACCATCGATGGTTTTACTGTATCACTTACGAGTAGCCTTCAGTACTCTACGCATAACCATAAAGTTCTTCTTTAAGAATACATAAACTGTTGTAGTAAGCATCTACTTATATCAAGCGATAAGTAGTCTCATTACAATATGAAACAAACGTAAACAGTCTTCATCGTTGTTGACAAAATCCAATGAAGTCTCAGATAGATCAGAAGTAAACGTTGCACTAACAAAAATGACACCTAACATAGTCTCTATTATTGAATCTCCAGTTGTAAAGGTATGATGTGATTTCATATAGACATTCACCTCATTAGACTAACATCAACATTTTTGCATTTAGAAAGGATATTAAGTGCATGAACATTTGAAACAGACCATCTTTCACTGTTTTTTGCTAAGAAACTATTCACTTTAGAACAATTTCAATAAGAAGAAACAACCAGTTGAAGAATAAGATCAGTTTGCTAGTTTAACTTACCTTTCCTAGAAGACTCCTTTGTAGAATTCAACTAGTTGGCTATTCGGCTTTCTGTGTTATTACCAGTAAACAGATTTAGCAGTAATGGTGTTGGAATTGAATCTAAAGTGTTAGTACATTCATGAAACATACAATTAAGATACTTCTCATACTCTTGTAAACTGAACATTTTACTATAGTGTGAGATAATCGGTTCATCCAAACTGCTTTCATTAGATTTAATTTGGATTGTGACTGACAAGTGGAATCCCAGACGCGCGTTTCGTCCTATTTGGAACTCATCGGCTGGATGTACCTGCATCCCAATGTTGATGTTCAAAGTGGAATTCGAACTCAGTCTGTTTAGTGTTAAACGGCACCTCATACACCACTAGACTACTGAATCCAGACAGCCATGTTTGTGCAATGGGAATATACAAATTCATCCTACTGCTTTCATTACAGTTGATATACTAAATTAGTTCAAGCTGAAGCTAATCTAATTATTGTTGTAGGTCTAAACTTAACATTTTTATTAATAAACATGAATCTATAGGATTGATATTGTTTGTATTTTGTAATAATATTCATTAAAGAAAGTTTAATTGAAGGTATTACTTAATGATTGACACATACCTTCTGTGTATTCTCTAGAAAGGAAGTTGAAAGTATTGTCAGTTTCAATTCATTATCATAGATTCGACGTTTCTAGGAACTTCTAAACTTGAGTAAGCCAAAGAAAACATAATGTTCCCTTCTACCTAGAGAAATATTAAAGCCTAGTTTAATGCACAAGCATTTAACCGACAATCATTCATAATCCAATCTAATTGAGAAGTTTTCCATGCTGTATGGTGATAATAGTATCAGAGTTAATCAAAGTTGAAATTGAACCATTTCGACCGATTCGTCAAACGGAATAATCAACCAAACTATTTTATCACGATCATTGGATCGTAAACAGATTCTGTTGATCGGATCACTAAATTATAACTAGTTTAATTAAATTAGCAGGTAATCATATCTAAGCATATTGAATGGGATATTGAGTGTCTCGAACAAGTGACATTACAAAAGTACATATGAAAAATGCATTATTTACCACATAATGATCAAATGCTGAGAATATCTTACACCTACTGGCTTTACGTAGCTGCACTAATATCTAATGTGAAGACGTGACCGGTGGATCTCAACCATGTCGGGTGTGAGGTAGTTACTCACCATTGACATGGATGAGGTTGCGCGAATGTATCATGAATTGACTGAATTAGAAATATCAACTATCAGGAGCCAACTCAGTTATCTAATGGTAAATCGTTTACCGGGGAGCAAAATGGGTTCTGAATTCGATCCCCGATGGCGTCATGGATTCGCACTGCTGGAGTCTCATACTAGGGCAAAACGGCTGTCCAGTGCTTCTAGGTGATCAGTGGTTTTCTGATTTGGATCGATTCGTGATATCACGATTGACATTTTACAGATTACTTTGAATTCAGTAGGTGTTTCGCCAATATCCGGTTTCTTTAGCTGCATTCAACTAATGATCTTAGATAACTCAAAGTATTAATGCATATGTTTAGTAAATTGCTTAACAAATAACAGAAGACTGTTTAGGTGGTGAATGTTTTTAAATAAATTGGATGAATATTGTAGAGTTTGATTACGTAATATCAGAGCAGATTCTAAAAATAATTCAATAGTGAACAGTTGAAAGGTTTTCGGTTATGTAATCGGGAATATGCTGTTGTTGTGAATATAACAAGAAAAAAATGGGAATAAATAGGCATATCTTACCGACTTCCTGTTATTTGTATTTGGAAAGGAATTGGGTCATCAATCAAATGTTACCAAGGCGGTTAAAGGTTAAACTATTGATTATTTTTGAATACAAAGATCAAGTTCTAATCTTCTTCCCCAGCGAATTCTAATATAATCGAATCATGTTCCATGTCTGTTAAATGACATTTGATTAAACTTCTAGTGTTGGCTGCTTTCAAGTATAATTTCTTTGGAATATGTTCAATAAATGGGGAAGTTGCTCGTCTTCTTGTACTTCCAATATATCAGCTTTTTGAAGTACCTGTAAACTGGTAGTATCATTAACCATAAAATTTTAGATAAGTCGATGAGATATGTGCCAACCAGTAAGGAGCTGATACCTACAGTTTAGATTTGACTTCTTGCAATTTGTTTATATCATTCTATTATGTAAGGAACGTTTTGCAATTTTTCAACAAACATTTAATCATAATTATTGCTTAAATTAGATTGGTACTATCTAGCTAATTCTAGAAGGCATGTTTTGTCCTATTTGAGACTCGTCAGACGGATGTATCTGCATCTCAGTATTGATGTTTGCACCGGTACAGAGTTCGAATCATAACGCAACCATAACCTATGAAGAAAAAAGTAACACAACTGAAAACTGTTAATGTATCTGTGACGTGCACATAATTGTCATAGTTACTTAATGTTTGACCAGTTTTCGCTTAACTGTTAGAATCACATTAGCACAAAGAACAGACTCCATGGATGATGATTTCCGATTTTTCGCTACGATATAACAAACAGCTAAAGCATCATACAACTGAAACCCATCAGATATTTAATGAAATTAGAAAGTTCTATGCAATACATTATGTAACATTTGCATTAATCATTCACTATTGGTATTCATTATGTATACTTTGATTATGTAATGAAATTGCATAATTTAACAACATGAATAGAATATTCACATAGCGACTAATAGTGAATGTACACACTTCATCATCAGTCTATAGGTGTATTGTTGTGAAGTTAATAGTAGACAGTTACAGAAGTTTATTTATGCAAATTTCGGTAGAACTAAAGAAACCAGTGTAAACTTCAGTGACTCAGTATGACCTCGATAAAAAGATGAACCCGATTTGGTCAATATGAATGCTGTTGTGAAGAAAAATTACCTAAACGAAGTTTTATTAAAGTTTAGTTATAATTAGAGGGTTGTTGTGGAGATAGTTAATTTGTTAATCCTGATATCACTGAATTAGAAATATCAACCGTTAAAAGCCGACTTAGTGATCTATTGGTAAGGCGCTCGTCGCGGAGCCGGAAGGTCTTGGGTCCGGTTCCCGACGGGGTTGTATATGGGCACTGCTGAAGAGTCTCATACTAGGACGAAACAGCTGTTCAATGCTTCTAGGTGATCAGTGGTTGTCTGATTCAGATCAGTTTGTGTTATTAGAAGTGATAAAGTTTAGTTGCTTGAATTCATTACAGAATAATGTTTTCAGGTTACTATTGAAAACCAAGGTGTGCAGGACAGCTATTTGTTTTAGTATGAAACTATATAGTAGTACATATCTTTGATTCTGATAAACATATCGAACCCATAGCCTTTAGGTTAGAAGAGGGTTTAACATTCTGCACCACTGGGTGATGTCCTATTCAGATTTCCATCAGTTTGTGATATAACAGGACGATCATTCATTATTATCGGTAATAATTGTCTCACACACGACAAGTCTGTACTCCACTAGACACGATTTTTGCTAGAACTTCAGGAAAATCCTGAAATTAGTTACTGATGAATTGTTTGTTGTAAGTAAATAGAAGTTTACAATGGTACTCCGCCAAATCAGTCTGTGACAAATCCAATCAACTAAACTTGATACAAATCTCTACACAACCACCTCTGTTATATTATGTATATCTACGGGGGTTTTAAGGCTACGAGAAATGGCTGTAAGCATGTGAGATCAAGGTAGCCATCCACGTTGTTAGAAGGCATTCTTTCACAAGCGCCTTCATGTTTATGAAAGTAACACAAAACTTCACTGTTATCTGTTTGATGTTATTTAGTATGATCCACAAAACATAGCTCGTTGACGACACAATGATCACTTTTAAGTCGTTTAAGGTACTTTCATGATTTGAAGCCAACAGTACACATTTTTACTTCATGTTTAATAGATTTCTCATTTATTAGGATTAAGTGAATTGAGATGGTTATTTTTTATTGATATTGGTAATTTAATTGATTTAATATGTCACAGATTGATGTTGGTAGGGAACAAATAAAAACCAGGGAGCACTGGACAGTTGTTTCGTTCTAGTGTGGAATCACTCAGCAGTGCTCACCTAACTTGCCTAACTATCTGCGCCACTATGTTGACATACAATGATAGAATTCCTACTCCCATTAATTGTGATATATATGTAGCGCTACATCGATTGGATGCCGATCCAGTGGTGCAGATGGTTATGCGCTCGCTGTTAAACTGAAGTTCCTAGTGTAGAATTTGGGGTGCACACAGCTGAGTAGTTCCACATTAAAGCGAAACAGCTGTCTGATACTCCTTGGTTTTCAGTGGTACTCAGCCAACATCAATCTGTGATATATTCAATCAACTAATTTAGGATTAATTTAGACTCCATCAAATCTTCAATGCTGTCTCAGATAGCATTGAATAATGACATAATCACATTTCTCTGAACGTTTTTCAGTTACATTGATTAACTACAGTTGAAAGACCCGTTAAAGGTCTTTCAAAGTAATTCTTTATGTATCTAATAATTGATAATGATTTTCTCATTTAAAATAGCTAAAATACTAAAAATCATCAACATGCTTATTCAAACTATCTGCCATAACCTTGACAATAAAACTTATAACCTGATTGGTTTGTACAGAAAATGTAGTTATGCCTAAATCTGTTTATAATTACATAATACACAATTTATGTATTTCAATTAGCATAATAATAGGAGCATCCAAACGAGATATGAATATTATGTGATTTTTGATACAAAGAAGAACTAAGTTGAAGTAGTTAGGTGTTTTGGAGATTATCGAGTGCTAATTTAATATGATCACTCGGTCTGAATTAGACAACGATTGATCACTAAGATGAACTAAACAGCTGCTTCTTCATAGTATGGGACTATTCAGCAGTGCGAATCTAGGATTTCACCAGGGTTCGAACCCAGGACCATCTGTCTCCACGGAGAACGCTTTTCCATTAAAGCACGAAGTCGGCTCCCAACGATTCACATTTCTAATTCAGCAAATTCAAAATAAGTTTGCATAACCTCATCCTTTGCCGTTGTTGGTTAACTGCCTTACACCCGACACAGTTGAACTTCACATGTTACGTCTTCTCACTCCATGGATTACCTTGAAAAGTAAGTCACGTTTGCGCTACCTAATCCTTTCCATAGGTGGGCAACTTGCTCACACCCGCACAAACGTATCACGAATTTACTGAATTAGAAATATCAACTGTTGAAAGTCAACTCAGTGGTCTATTTAAAAAGCGTTCGCCTAAAACCCAGAGGGTCCTGGGTCCGATTCCTCATCTAGTCATGTTAACACATTACTGAAGAGTCCTATACTATGACGACAAAGTTGTCCAGTGCATCCTGGTGACCGACGGTTGTCTAATTCACACCAGTTGGTGATACTAAATTAAGTTATGGTAGTTTTGGAGTAAAGTTTGTAGCTTACATTCAATCAGTAACTTACAAGGAACTTATAGGGAACTCATTTTATCTATTACTTTGTAATTGTTCGTTGTAATTCATTTTATGAAGGTTTTTGAACTAAAGTAAAACAAATGTTTAGTCCTGCCTTCATTCGGCAAAACACATCAGTGAAATACAAATAACTTTGAGAAGACAGAAACAATTCGTATCTAAAGATGGAGAATTTAGTGAGCTGGATAGTTTAATGTCAATACTTTTGTTTTCTCATTCTGAACGATTTTTGATAAAAGTCAACTACAAGGATTTCTTCACAAATGATTTACTACTTGTACTAACAGGCTTGAATGTGATTGATTGTTATTTAGTAGTATCGTATCATTTTATGCGTATTTCGTTTAAATCCCGTGTTTTTTTTCGGCATAATTTACAGTATCTTTTCCTTGATGGATTCAGTCGTGGAGCATCTCGTTTCACAGTTTGTAACCGATAACACTGATCTATTTAGTGGGGTACTAAGATGTATGTATAAATTGATTGACAATTAGATAGTGATTAATTGGATGTTTGGTTAGAAATATAAAGCACTGAACGAATTCTTTTTATATGTAGCCACTAGTGTATGAAGAAGTCGATAAGGAAGTTGCTTAGATCTAAGTTTTGAGGTGTACCTGTCATCATGAAGCTAATCAGTCCTAGTCGGTCACTATCATATCTAACCTGTCTGAGAATTTGTTGTAGATAACCTTTTTAAATGTACTGCTTTACTTTTTCTATTAATCACCATGACAATTGTACAGTTATGACGTCATCATTTATCTTTTGTTTACTTCCTTTTAGTTTATCAAATTTGTACAGAGATTATTTCGTTGGAAACAAACTTTTCCTAATGTCAACATGGCAACTCAACAAATTAATGCACAGAATGTAAATAGTAATTCATCTAATGAATATCATAATTCAATGAACATAAATACAAATCAGAATTACAACATCCATAAAGATTCAACGCTGAAACAACGAAGTGATGAAGAGGATCTGCTGATGAATATGTATGTTTTACTTTAAATTAATTGATAAGTAGTATGAAATAAGTCATAAACCTTAACTACATTGACATATTACTGTCATGTATTCGTATGTGAGTCGGTTAAAGGATGAAATTATCTTGAAAGTCGGAAGATGACAATATATGGAAAACAGTGACTTCAGTAGCACTAATCAGTGCCTGAACACATTTGCTCTGTCACTACTAGTTCCCAAGCCGAAATGAAGCAAGACGAGACAACTAAGCCAACTACTAAACAGATAGATCATATCTCACTCATCCATTTATATACATATAAAATCTGACCATACATTGTATCTATAGGAAGAATATAATTTAAACAGAAAGGGGACAATAATGACTATGGACTGAGGAGGAGGTACCGGTACACAGTTAATCGATTATAGTCCCTGAATGGCAAAAGATACGATAACAGTTTACGAGTCTAATGGGAAGTTACGTCGATGGGACATGACCATAATAGAAATAAGGTAATCGATATGCACATACAGAAAATAAATGAGACAATCTTCTGGAAAACAGTTTGGAAAGTTTATTACCCTTTTTAAATCACCCGATATAACGTTAAGGTGATTAGTAGGAAACTATCTTTCATCTAGGAATTGTTATAGATAATGATACATAATCTTGAAGGAACATGAATTTTGTGGAATTTTACAGTTACCATCGGTCTTTTCAGGTGGCAGTTGATCACGTATGTGATGAAGTTGCCTTATTCAAATTTACAAATTGATCTAAGTTAAACAACCGTTGCAAATCAATGAGCAGGGGACAAGCGTTTTGTCCTGGCTTAGAACTGTTCGTCAGTAAGCATTCACGACCCTGCTAAGGAGTCAAATCTTAGACTCACAGGCTTCACACCGAACGATTAACAACTAAACCACTAAACCGATATTTAACGGTTGTTAACGCTTACTTAATTAATTTGTGTCATATTTACGCACCCGTATACATTTCTATCGGACATGATTGATTTTCATTTATGACAGCTGTGCACTAGAATTCCAAGAGTCACCACCAGAGGTATCTTATTAATGAACTTATTTTCAAGGTAATTGTAAGTGGTGGAGATTATTAGACTTAAATTTGATATAACAAACCTGTTTAAACCAGACAAACACCGAAAATTGAGTAGCACTGGATAGTTGATTAGTCCTGAAACCTCAGTTGATCAATAATTAAATAATGAACGAAGTCATTATTGTCATATCCCACACTTTTTACTCATTGAATCCCATAGATCAATCTGCAATATAAGCACTAGTTATTTATAATAAATGAGAAAACTGACCAAAAAACTCAAATGCATCGAAGGATACCTATTCCCCAAAATGTTTACAGACATGCCATATTAATGACTGATGACCTAATTCTTCTATCCAACACACATCACTAAATGTAGGTAAAGTTGAACAGTGTAGTAGCAGCTTCTGCAGCAAGCAGTAAGCCTCAATATACACTAAGTAAAATCCAAAATACTCAGATACAAAACAACGACAACTAACACAATTAAACTTGACCTATAAGAGAGAAAATCTGGAAAATGTGAAAACTTCCACATAATTGGGCAGCTTCATCAACGAACAAGGAGGATTTGATACAGATGTGAAGGCATGGGTTATCAAAACAAGAACAGTCCTTTTACAGTCAAACAACATCTGAACTTCAGTCAATTGTCATCCAACAATAAAGTCACAATATTCAGTACAAATATGAAAACAATTAGTTCTATTGAATAAAGCTGAAAGTTATTTGGAGAATTCAGAAAGACATCATTCAAAAGATGCAAGTATTCGTAACCAGCTGTCTGAGCAAGATTTATCGGATACTGTTACGTCTTCTTGCTTATAACGACCTAGCTACTCCTATTACTTAGTATTTTTAGAAAATGAACACTCGACAAGACCCCAAATCAAAACACGATTGAACAGGAACAAAATTATATTCCAAATAACAACGGTAACAATATGTACTAATTTACAGTAAAAGACACGTTAAGATATCTGTAGTATTTACATAAGAAGCTTCTACAATCTTCTCCAATTATCTGCTAGAGCTGATTGATTTAGAAACACCCAATCAGAGTGCGCCATTACGATCATGCACAAAACATACTTTAGTCCAATCTATATCTCACTAACAGATATATTGTCCAGGTACCAACAGCAACAATTTCTGTAGCAGAGAACTGACCAACCGGATTCCAGCCAAGGAAGCAATTCGGCAAAGTTGGTGGATGGTGAGGAGTATAGGACACACATTTATGATATCACTCAGCTACGCCACAAAACAAGCACTGACTTAGAATCCTCAAGGTCAAAGTAAAAGGTAAAGAAAAGAGAACATATCGCTTCGGGGATTGAAGGCGAATAAGTAAAGAATGAAGAACACTTGGTAATAACTGTTAAAGAGATGTGAGGTTAGATTTTGTTGGAGAATGCTGGTTGTCGGCTGATGCTCTACGTGAAGTAAAAAGCATTGACTAACAGATGTTGTTAACCGCCATTTAACACTAAAACTCAATTAAAGTAGTTTTGTTACTAACCTTCTTTAATCAGTTAACATTAAAATTTCGCCTAATCAGCTCTAAATACAATTCGAATACAAAGTGGCATTTAAGTAAAAATTTTTTCATAACTGATTAGTTGAATTAAAGTTTATTATCTGATGAATGTAACTGTTTTATCACCGCTGAATGGTTTATTAGTATCCCATCAACATGAAAAGTTGAATTTTTAAGTCGGATTGTGACTGCGACGCACATCTAGTTCTATTTGGGATTCATTGGTTGGATATACCTGCATCCCATTGTTGATGTTTAGCCAATGAGTCCCAAATAGAACTAAATGCACGTCTTAGATTCCGCTTCCAAGTCAGGATCCAACTTGAATATTATTTATGATTTAAAGCTATAACAAGGCAATCCGCTCAGGATGCACATATGACAATAGTTACTGATAAGTTTCAGTCCATGACTAATCAACGGGAAGATACAAACTCATTTTAATAAAGGGTCGAATATTCTTGGTTATGTACTTAGGATAAATGTCAATCTAGTTACTTACAATCACTGATGTTTAATGATACATTACCCTAACGCTGAGAGTTAATGATGAATTGAGTAAACTCGATGAATTTCTTACCTTTCATCACTTATCGTATAAAGTTAATCAAATGGAGCGTCTACAAGGAAAATGTATAACTGATATGATTTTATGCCATGAAAACTGAGTAATTTATGATAAAACAATCTTCGTCTACTTCAACATTCACCAGTGTTTTGTCCCCTTCCCTGCCGCTCCATTTTAACGTTTAATTCATGCAATTTTATACACTGTTAGTAGGAAACAAACTAAAACATCTTGAAGTTATCACTAATGTATTTGCTTAGTGACTAATATCTTCAAGGAATCCTTTAAGTTGGATTGTGACTGGTGAGTGGAATCCAGAACGCGCGTTTCGTCCCATTTAAGATTCGTTGGCTGGATGTATCTTCATACAAATATTGATGTTAACAGTAAGATTCTTTAAGGAATAAGTTATTCACACTGAATTATAAGTAGTGACTCCTAAAATTTAAAAAAAAATTATTGAACAATATTCATTTATGCGTTAAGTTTGTAGATCCTGTATAAGTGGGGTGAAGGATTCGGTTGAGCAAATAAGACTGTAATTAGTAAACTCTTTTCTTAACTAGTTTAAACGAAGAAGCATTGGATAGCTGTTATATCCTGAATGGAATTTTTTTTAAAAAAGTGTATCCTTGACCCAACACTTGGATCAAATTTAGAAGCTTTAAGTTTTTTCTCCATAAACTTTTAATTCCTTCACTTGATTCATATCTTGAATCGACTGAAGTTACTAATATCAACCTTTCTATGGTAGATTAGTAATTTAACGATGAAGCGTTTGACTTGAAACCCGATGTTCAGTGGTTCTATCGCTCATTTGAATCTTGGATATGCACTACTAGTAAAGACTGTCATATTACACGGGAATAGCCATTTTACAGTGCCGGTTGTTGGTTTCCTTTTGTTGTCCATCTCAGGTAAATCCATGATCATTTAATCAAATCCAACAATCTATGTTACACTTAGTGATTATATTTGGATGTTATAAAGATTGTTGAATGTTAATTTGATATCACGAATTGGTCTAAATTAGAAAAACATTTATAAACCAGAGAGTACTGGATGTCTGTCTTGATGTAGTACTTTTCAATAGTGGTTATCCATGATCTTACTAAAGATCAAACCCAAGGACTTTTGGCTCTTATTCACTTTTGAAGAGTACCATACTTGAACGAAACAGCTATCCAGTACTTCCTGGTGGTCAATAACTGTCTAATTCAAACTAATTCATGATATTAACTTAGTGACTAATTGATCAATTGTATCGCGAATACTTCAATGTTAATTGTATCATGGTAAACATTAGAACTATAAATTTTCTTTAATATTTCAAAACTATTCATAAATTTCAAAGATTTACTAAGCTGTTTATATGAACGTAGTCGCTGACTTTATTCAATGTTCAATTATGTTAATGACACATTAAAACAAATCTATGAAGAATTAAGTAAACAATACATGTTTACATGTATGAACCATTCAAATCTAAGTCATGACAACAAATAAGATTTGCTTAGAGTACCATGGTGTTTTTTTATAAGCAGGATTGTTTTTATGGGATCTGGTTGCTAACTTCAATGCCGAATCCTCCTCCGTTATTCAAGACTAGCAATAACCAAATGGAAAGGAGGTTTTAGATGAATTGCGTAAGGATCGATCGTGTACGAAACAAATTGCGGCTTTACAGATCATTGTTTAACAATCAATTGAAAGGAACTCACCACATTACACCAACCTCTTTGACTAACAGAAAGCATTTGACAGCATGGATAAGCAAACATTACAATACCTTCGTCGACTCTATTGTGTACCGCAAAAAGAAAGTTAACGTCACACTAAATTCTTGAATTACATTGCAAAGTTGTGCATGGTGGGCAGATCACAGATTCATTCGAAGTGAAAACCGGTGTCAGACATGAGTGCTTACTTTAGCTATTTTCCTTTCCACCGATGGTTGACCAGATTATAAAAACTGAGACATCTGGGAGAAAGCATGGAACGCGGTGGACAGTGTAACAGCAACCTCTGCAGCTAGCAGCAAGCCTCAATATACACGAAGTAAAATCCAAAATACTCAGATACAAATCAACGACAACTAACACAATTACACTTCACCTAAAGGAGAGAAAATCTGGAAAATGTGAAAACGTTCACACTATCCATAGTGAACTGTCTGTGCATGATACTTCGGATCTTCCAGCCAGATACCATCAGCAACAATTTTTTAGCAGAGAACAAACCTACCAAATTCCATCTGGTTGCCGCTTACCTCGCTGTTCGATGTTGGCTGCTGTAAGAATGGGATGGTAGAGAGTTTAGGAGGGGTGTGAATCAAAACATGACATCAATAAATTAGAAATTTGACTATTGGTCCAAGCCATCCGTTAACAAATCGTATTCAAAACAAATTATAAGTTTCGGATTCCATTTCAGCTTACATTACAAATATTGAGGTGGTTTTTTAGACACACGTATTAAGTTTGATATTTTGTATTCGTCAGAGAATGATGTCGATTGGATACCACTCAAAACCTGGGAGCATAGATGCTCTGAACAGCTGTTCTAATATGAAACTGGCATTAATCTATGACAAGTACGATCACGTAAGCTTAATACCTATCTCTACATAACCATCTCAGTTCAAGTGTAATAATCAAGCCGATAGTAATTATCTACAAACATCTAATTACAAGTCGTGACTGTTTAAATGCAGACATGTCATGTGTGAGACAGTTTCTGAAATGGTACTGACTCATTATTCTACTTTTATACAAACTGACTGAAGCGGCAATTCTACCATCTGACACCATTCAGATCCTGTTGCCGGTGGCTAAGCATTATCTATAAGACCTTGGAATGTTACGTTGAAATTCCTGGCGGAATCGACAGTGAACATTGGTTAGTGCAATACTAAAATGAAATAGATGTCGAATGTTCTGTGGTTTTCAGTAGTAGGTAACTGACACTAATCTGTCACGTAAACTATCTAATAGTCTATATTTTTGTTGACTGAACTGTTCTCAATAAATCTGTCTACTCTTTATTAGTCGGTTTTTCGTGGCATCATTCATTTCTTTGTTAGAATTAAAATTCTTCAATTTTTTCAAGATCATCTGAAATCGACGTCAATGTAATTGTATTGTTCGTAATGATCATATCAAAGCCACTGACTAGTCTAAGTAGCTCTATGGATTCGTCGTTCATAGGTCGTTTTAAATCTGTCTGATGATTTGTCGGCTGAATGTACCTGCATCCCATTGTTGATGTCGTCGTCGGATTAGGATCGTTCATATCATGTATTGTTTCATGTGTTGTGACAGGTAACCGGAATCCAGAATGTACGTTTCTTCCCATTCGGTACGCATTGGCTAAATGCACTGGTATTTCAATGTTGATGTACACGTTAGGATTGAAACTAAGTCTATTTCGTGTCAAACGCCACCACGTTCACCACTAGACTACTGAGTCCAGACAGTCACACTTGTACAATCAGGGGATTAGTATTAGGATGAATTTGTATCTACCCATTGATTTGTTATAGACTAAAGCTGATGATTCTCACGAAACTCGCCTCCTGAATCCCACTTGCCAGTCACAATCCAACTTAAACAATACTTGTGAATATTCGTGATAGCTAGGCAATTCTCTCAGAATGCACATATAGCAACCAGCTTCAGTCTATAACAAATCGATGGAAATATACAAATTCAATCATAATGTCTGATGATTGCTATTCACAGTTCTGATTGTGATACTGGTACTGTAAATTATTAATTAATAGCATTAACTAGTTTTAGTTTTAAAAAACTTCATCGCTTAACATTCATAGGTTTCAATTTCAATGATCATTGATAACGACATTTAAGTCGACCGTCTGTATCTGTCTATTACATTTCATAAAAATATAAAGAAGAAGCAGAAGAAGACGCCTTTATATTATGCGGCTAATCTTTGTTCAGCATTTTCTAATCAATCTAATATGCTTCTTTAACTGAAGAACAATTTATCATGTTCATTTAATAATAACCAGGAATGAAGTCAGTGATTAGCAGTTCGTTGTAATTTACTAATCAACCCCTCGAATTCTGTTAACAAATGGAATTCACAAAGTTCAGACAATGTATTGGTGAAATAGTTTAATAAATCTTAATTTTTAACATGTTGAATATGCTTAGTAGAATGTCTACGTTTACAGATTGATGTTATTTAGGTATCGTTACATAGTACTAAACAGATGTTTCATTCTAATGTGAAACTCCATCACATCAGTGTGAACCGTTTCTTCCGTATTGGAATTACATTTAGGAGCTTCATATCTCACAGCAAATGCTTACTTTTTAGTACAAAGTGGTGAATGGTGTCCAATATCAGAATTACCACCTCTGTCAATTTATGATGTGTAGTGAGACAATGAGTCAGTTCCATTAGTGTAAACTGTCTCATTGATGACATGTCTACACTCCACCACTCAAGACATTTCAAATTTTCTATAGTTACTATGCAATTCATGTTATTCATTTCTATATATTTTTTATTAACTACACTCACCACCCTTCATTTTTGTGTTTTCAGTAGTTACTTTCTTCTAAATGACCATAGACGTATGTTGGCATAGTTACATGTACACTTATACATCAAATAACTATTTTTTTTATAAATTCGTTTCTATTTATCCACAATAATCAATACTTATGATTACTTATTACATTAAGTTAATCTAATAACAATGTAGCTGATGAAAGTCAACAAAATGGAAATGATTTTCTATGAGGCCATCGTAATAGTTAACTTTCCCAACCGTAGCTGCTACCTTGTCGTGGTGGTCGAGCTTGCCTATCGTGATGACCCAACCAAGCTATACTGGCTGGAACATATGTTCCTGTAGGTTCTACCATGCTAGGTAGGTCGATTGGAGAACGATGAGACTAAAAGCAGCTACTCAAGGTCTGAGGGCGAAGTCGTACTGCTGACTTCAAAGGGGTGTGACAGAAGTAAGGTGTTTCCCTCGGAAAACCAGCATCTGCAGCGATGCTGGCTTCTCACAAGAAAGGAGGGGTTAGAAACAAAGTTTTGAAAATGAGGATGTATTGAATCAGATGTTATTATAACTGATGACTCTTATGTAGATAATTAATAAGTACATAACTAACTAGAAGCTTTTGACATTATTATTACAGAAGGAATAGATGACATAATACTACTTATTAGTATAAGTGATAGATTGTATCAAGATGTTAATGATAGTAACTTAAGATAAACCGGAGAGTACAACAATCATGAAGGTATAAGATAAGCGAGAGAAATTAAAAAAGTGGTATTTGTACTAGTGACTGAACGAACTTCATGTAAATGCACAACATGAATTTTTATTAAGATGGATACCACTAGGTTCCTAACTTGATAGCCTCTTATTAAATGAGACAGAGTGATATTCAATGGTTCTAATGATTGATTTCCTTGATTGTATGTTTAGTGCAACTAGTTCTACACTAATAGTTGCAATGATAATAATTATCTGTTAGGATTCTATAGACCAAAAACTCTTGAAATTCCCTTGCGACAGTGATGCTTCTTGATAACGTTTTCACGATATAATTTTGATATATCCCGACCTTTGACCAATATACATAACTGTTGATCGAATTATTCATGCAAACTAGAGGAAACAATCATGGTGATCCTGAACAGTCTGGCTGACTGATTATTATCATTAAATCTCTTCAGGTCCTACTATACCCAAGCCAGGTAAAAGAATACAAGATAACTAAAACAACAACCAGAGTCTTCTTACATCTTAAACATTCCTTTAAATACATGTAAAACCTGATCATTCAGATAACCACATACGAAAATAACATCAATACTGAACATTGATAACACAGACAGGAAACTGGGATAACGTGTACACAAGTAATTAATTGTAGATTATGAACAATGACTGACACAGCAACAGTTAACAGATCAAATAGAAGATTAGGGTTAGGGGAATAAAAATATGTTAGAAATAAAGTGTCCGGTGTAAGATAATTAAAATATAAGAAATAATCTTCTTGAAGGTAGTCCTGGAAGTTAGTTTCTTATATCGAATCCCCATTCCATCAAAATGTGGTATATCAAATAAATTCTCAAAATTCAGGAACAGGTATTGCTAAACAATTGATTTTACTTAGTATGCAACTTCTAAGTGAAATCGCTCACTTACGATCCTACCAAAGCATTGAACGTAGGACCTGTATATTTCACGGCGAAAGCTTGATCATTACGTCACTTATCCAACAACGAACAAATGGTGTATATACCAGCATTTTAATTCAATATATTACTGTATACCGATTCAAGATAGTCAATAGTATTCAGTTGATCTTTAGTGATGCTACTTTAGGTTAACATGAATCAATTAATCCACTTGTTTTTACTTTAGACTAAACATCAAACAGAAATCAAATAGTTGGAAAGAGCAAAGTAGAAAATTGAAACTTTATCAAGATTCACCTACATGGACTGATACAAGGCCTGTAATGTATTCATATACAAATACAAGATCATCAAATTCTACTACACATCATCATTTATCTCCACATAGACAATTTAATTCACAAAGTGATCTATTCGATCCAATTTATTCTGTTATTCAATATCCTTTAAACGATACACGTCAATCAATACATTCATCAACATCATCTTGGAATCATTCATCAATGTCTATTCATCAACCATACACAAAAGATAGTCTCCTTGTTAAAAGTATTTGGACAAGTCAGGTAATACAATTCATTTGTAGTAAAATATATAGTTCTATTTATTCAACACAAATAACTGTACTGGTTTGATATTTAAATCATGAAACAGAGACTAACCAGCTTCAGTCCAATAACAAATTAACAGGTAGATACAAGTTTTTCCTGATTACACATGTGCCCGTTGCACAAGTGTGACTGCTTAAACTTAATAGTCTATTGGTGACGTTTGACATGAAACGCATTGAGTTCGAATCCCGACGCAAACATCAACACTAAGATACCGGTACATCTAGCCAATGAGTCCAGAATGGGACGAAATTTGCGTTCTAGATTCCGGTTACTAGTCACAATCCATGAAAATTTACATGAATTGAACGATTGCATGGAAGCGTTTAGTAACTGACCGAACTTGGTGTTTAAGTGACTAGAGTAGTTCTCATTCAGTCACCTAGTAACAGGTTCAAATTCTTCATCTGATCAGTATGTTTTGAATAAGATTACGAATATAATGTATGTATAAATGTATGTTTAGGAAATAACTTATTTAACTTGTTGTAAAAAAACCATAATAAAAATGCATTTCTCAGTTCAATCTTTTCAAAACTGGGTGTGATTAGTCAAATTGTTCTGATTAGTGACTAATATCAGGAGTCGATTTTGAAGCTCTAGTCGAAACATGCTACCAGTAAGGTTCAACTATGTTAGCTATCAGTCAATTAATGGCCCAGTGGTGCAAAGAGATAGGTGCTTGTCAAACGGATGCCTCTGGAGGAAAATCTAGAGTGCGCAATGTTGGCGAGTCCCGTATTTTGAATAGATAGCCGTCCAGTGCTTCCTGGTTTTCAATCGTACTTATAAACATAAGTCCTTGACAAACTAAATCAACAAAAATAAATCCCAATCTTCACCAACCACCCCAATTCATCTAGGATTTTTACAATCACTTATTATCTTGAATTGACTGGAGTTGAAAATATAAATGACAGGACATCAGTTTTCTAGGAACTTAGAAATTTCTAAGATCGACCTCTTGAGGAATTGTAAATATTCACTACCAAAGAGTATCACTGGAACTCCAGGAATTATCTAGAGAAGTCAGTCACTACAAAACCCCTTATCATTACATAACTTCGACTTTGTGACGAAATGAACTCATGACTTTTAAGTCTATCAATGAGTTCTGGTTTTTTGAAAACTTGCTTTAGCTTACAATGGTCATATTTCTAGTGTTATACGATATAACACAATAATCAAACCGCTTTGACTAATAAACACTGTCTCATTGTAGAAATAACTCAATTCCCTCCCCTCTCAACGCTTATCAATAGTTAAAAGTATCATTCATAAATGAATACAAAGAATTAAGTAGTATATTTGTTGTTCATAAAATATATAAGCAACTAATAAAGATCAGGTTTAATAAAGGATCGAAAGTCTACAATATAGTAAGTTCAGGACTAAATGATGAATTGGTTAGAAAAGTTGTCAGTTATCACTGTTGATACTCGATGATTGTCGCGCTATATTAGAAGTTGGTGGAATAGGAAATTCTACTACTGGATGCAAGCCCGATAATGCAGAGGTTTGGGCGTTAGCCAAACTGAAGCGCCTGGGGCAGAATTTATAGCGCGCTCTACTGAGGAGACTTGTATTAAGATGAAACACCTATCCAGTGATGCCAACACCAATCTGTGATGAATTCAATAAATTGAACTTAATTTCGATCACCACAAACGATCTCAATTCTGTTATTTCTGTACACACAAAGGGAGCGTGTCAAAATTTTTAATCACTAAGGCTTCAATAAATTTGAGAAAACATTTGTGATAACTCCTATACAAAGCTTTAAAGGCCATTACGAGGTCAAACTTATGGTTCATATCAATAACATATTAAGTGATCATAGGGTTAGGTTTCTTTATCATTATCTCTATTAGATCGCTTTATGTTAATTGTTCTTGAAACAACTTAGGCACATGTTCTTCCCACAGTTGATTTTAATGTTCTATTACTCCTCGCTATGTATGTGTGTTTACACATGTAGTAGGATGTGATGTAATCATCCCTATAGTCATGAGGCATATATAGAATCATAGTCTCTGATTTCCCAATAATGATAAGTTTGGTAGCATAATATGTTTTCAAATTCTACTTCGAAATTTAATTGTCAAATTACTCTACCCCCCGCCTCCACACCATTATACGGTAACCTGATATAAACGTTTATCTTAGCAACAGATTCAGCTAGGGGTCTCTGTATTAAGTGACCCTTACACCAACGTTCAAATTTTAATGGATATCTATATAACATTAGTGTCTTGGACAGTTGTTCTGTATCTTCTGCATCCACATCTGCTGTGTATATACGTTAGGTTTTGTTAAAATGGTACTTTATTAGGCCGAGGAAAGGTAATCTGTTATTGTTCTGCTTTACACAGATCAAGATTAAATAACTTTGCACCATATTTAGTTTATCTGGAACTGAGTCATATTGAAATCTATGTCATGAATCATAAGAATATCGTCCATATATCTCCTATATAAAGTAAGTTTCATGATGATAATTATCATCATGTTTTCTACATGTTACATATAAACATCAGTTACCAGTGATCCTAATAGACTGCCAAAAGTGATACTATCAATCTGTCAAAATAGGTCACTCTCAAACGTAGAATGAATTTCTTCGGTACCACAGTAAAACCAACTTCTATAGGCAAATAGAGCAAAGTGGGAACTGAAATGCGACGTCGTCACAAAGAAGATTGATAACCTTAACTACGGAGACATTAGTTAATAGAGAGTTTACACCAAGCGTTCGCCATAGTCATATTCTGAAGAACAACTATTGGGTAAGTAATGTTTATTGAGCGAAAACAGAGTAGGTCATAAAATATTACATACATTACTTCCAGGCATCAATTTGCACATCCTCCGCGTTGTCTGGACTGTATCGTTTATCAGCCTGCTTCTCTTGGTTGTTCTCGATTGTCCTCTGTATTTCGATCATGCTTCACCTCTTGCCCTCTCGCAACTCGTCTCGTCTGCTGTTTACTGATTCTTCACGATTTCCTTTGACGCTCTGCTACCTACTACTTATTGATGACTTATAAGTAGTATCCACCACAATATTCATGAAACTAATGTTGTGAATAAGGTCTACTAGAGCAAAAGTATCTTTTAAAGAAAACTTACATAATTTGTTCTTATCATTTTGTTACTTCATGTGTCAATGGTCATTGACACTGGATAACTGGGGTCTATGTATTTTTCGAGTAATCCATACCAAATTAGAGAGTTTGGACGCAGTGGGATTAAAAGTATTAAATTCATTTTTGATAATAATATTCATGCTAAGAAGTTTCACTAGGCTACAGTTTACTCTGGTCTCCACATTTCTGCATCCCTTGATAGAATATCTGCCTGGAACTTGGTTATATCACAAAGAATAGATGACACTTTTTTTCTGATTATAACTCCTTTTGTTCATAACCACCCTCCTAAACATTAGATCAAATTGAAGTAGAACAATAACCGGTTGGCAGTGAAAATCGTTTCACATATAAAGATGTTCAGTAATCAAGATATTTTATTACCTTGAGTGAGATCTACAAAGATGATGCATATTGTCAACAAATTTCATCATTAATCAATTTTACTTCTATTACTAATACAAACATTAAGACCAGAGTACTCAATTAATCATAGAGTTCATGCTAAAATGTATCTTCAAAAATGTCATTATTAAGTGATCTAACTAATTTCCTTTTAAGTTCTATTGTATTTGACAAGTGAAATCCAGTAGATACGTTTCGTCTTCTTTTCTGACTCATCAGCTAAATGTACTTGCAATCTTATTTTTGATTAGTTTTATATTTTCCGTTTATAATCATTAAACTATACAAGTTCACATGTTTAATGTGCCAGATAAGAGAAAGGTTTGATAATCTAATGAGTAGAAATTGAAATTTCTAATGTTTCGCAGTTTCATGTAAGCTACTTCATCAAAAACGGAATAATTAACCGAATCACATTAACGTAAGCTGTATTAGTAATCCAATCGAACAAATGTGTATCAGGATATCTAATACAATCAAATGACAAGTTTGATTGTATCGATATCATGTGATTATGAGATGAAGTCAAGGAGTTGCACAATGAAACATATTTGTGTCTATTTGTCAGTGGATATGAAAAATGTCTCAAGTGAAGTAAGGAGAATTTGACGATAATCTGTACATATTTAAACATCTGAAGAATCTGATCTATATACTTGCTGTTGTTTGAAGAGATTGTCCAAGTAGGATGAACAACGTGGTCAGTAGTGTTTACTGAGATGTGAAATGCCTCCGTCACAAGCTTTCCTTTATAGCTAGAAAAACCTTCCTTGATAGTTAAGTTGTTATTTATGTAGATTTTATGGGTGTTGTAAGTAGCATGTACTGCTAAATAATGATTTGATTTACAACTGTTCGAGCTCTGGAGGATAACTTGTAGATTGTTTTGTTCAGCTATTTTATGTTCTTTTCCATGAGTCATGATATCTCAAGAAGATTCATCAATAAGTAGAAGGCATTACACTTGACACAACATAACTTGTACACACAGTTCTTTTTGTTGAGTTAAATGGGATCTTTTTTTTCGTTCTAACTAAACCACATTGAAGTGTGTTGGTACTTTTGTGAAACACCTGAATTCCATGTTATTTTAGGATTCTTGGAAACGTTTCTGATGTGTCATGACGATACGGTTGAACAACGGTACTAATCCATAACATTTAGTTAGATTTATTATTACGTAATAAGTGATCATTATGTTTGTGTACACTTTCATTATTATTTGTAGGATGTTAACTATATCCCCGAAATTCCTGTTACCTATCTTCTTCTGATGTAATACGTTTGATAGGTCTTTTCAAAAGATTTAGATCTAAGTGAATGTTTTGAAGTAAAATCAGTCAGTCAGTCAGTCAGTTAGTTACAACGTAGAACATGGTACGTGAGTACATCAGTTCAAGTTGCCATGCCTCAATTAGCAGATAGAGATTAAATTTTCGGACCAAATCCCAGAGTAGGGAAGGTAGTAACAGAGTAAGTACTAATGGAAAGGCATAGAGATCAGAGATGAGATTTGAGATAAAAAGTGATTCAGAAAAGAGAAAATCATAATAAGCTCAAAAATTAGAATTTGGAGGAAGATAAGGAGTGGATGCACCTGCGCCATTGCAAACGATTTTGAGCCATATCACCTAAAGTCTCTAACCATTTGTTACGATCATCGTGTAGGCCCCAACCAGGCCCCAGGCCTTGGCTTCCGATAAATGATAAGACTAACAGTCTACAAATGATAACTTCTTGTATACATTATCACTGTCAATAGGGAATTTCATTTGAAGCGTCTATCTGTTCATTAATCTAATGAATGTTTACTGAAACTTTGTTCAAAGTTCCCATCAGTTTATCGGCATGTTCATGATGACACAAAAGTGGAAGCAATAAAAAGATTAAACATAGAATTAGATGAATTCGAATAATGCAAGAACGACAACATTTTTGTAGAATACTTTGAATTCAATGTATTTCGTTAGCATTCCGTCTCATCAGCTACATACATGCTATTGATTTTAGATAACTCAAATGTTTAATACGTATTGATTTTGTTAATTAAATTGTATATTAGATCATTGATCTAATGCTATCAGGGCAATTGAAGGTTAACTACCGGTTCCTTTTGAACACAAAGGTCAAGTTTTAATCTTCTAATTGCAATGACCTCAGAAAAAATTTAATAGAATCGATTTATATTGTTTATTGATAAAATGGAAAGCATTAGTTACATCGACCTCATGCTCCGTGTCTACCAAATGACGCTTAGTTGAACTTCTAAAAGTGGTTGCTTCTTTCAAGCACAAGTTCTTCGGAATATGTTTAATAATTCCTAAATTGGCCTGTCTTTCTATCCTTCCAATGAACCTGCTTTTGCAAGTACATGTGAATACAATTAAAGGTGCCATGAGACGGATATTTATCAACTTTTGTGTGACTTAGTATATATCGTGTTATGTAAACCGTCAATAGTTTGACAGCAGGGAATGTTTGTTTGATGGACGTTCTAAGTATTTGATTGAATTGTTTGGCTACTTACTTACTTACGCCTGTTACCCTTCTCGGAGGAGCATACGCCGCTCACCAGTATTCTCCATTCAACTCTGTCCTAAACAATCCTCTCTAGCTTGTTCCAGTTGCTGTTCATCCTTTTTATGTCTGCTTCCAGTTCTCGAAAAAGTGTGTTCAACAGCCTTCCTCTTTTCCGTTTTTCAACAGGGTTCCAAGTTAGTGCTTGTCTCGTACTGCAGTCAGATGATTTCCTCAATGTATGTCCTATCCATTTACAACGTCGTTTCCTGATTTCCTCTTCAGCTGGAAGTTGGTTAGTTCTATTCCATAGTAGGCTGTTGCTGATGGTTTCCGGCCAACAGACATTCAATATCTTGCGTGGACAGTTGTTTATAAATACCTGTACCCTCCTGAGGATGTTTGAAGTAGTTCTCCACGTTTCAGCTCCATAGAGAAGAACTGTCTTGACATTCTAACTGAAGAGTCTAACTGAGGTTGGTAGACAGTTGTTTGGAGTCCTATATATTTTTCAGCTGTAGCCTGCAGCTCTTCTAGGGTTGCTGCCGGTCCCAAGCCCGGGTAAAGCAGGAGGGTTGGTCATAGGGCTAGCATCCCTATCCCGTAAAACACAAGCTTGCTAAAATAACGTTTGGCTATGTGATCTCCTTTTATTACTAGTTAAATAAATACCCTTTTCTTTTCGGGTTTCTCAGCTTCGAATTTTTGATTACATCTCTTGCTATGCTTTTCAATGCATGTTTCAGGATACTCATTTTATCGAAGACATTCTTTTGTGATTGGAATTTCATCGTCAAGTTTATCAGCAGGGCACAGTCGTTCATCTCTGTAGTAAAGTGACTTGACTAGACCACGTTTAGAAGAATTGCAGAGATAAAGAAAACATAAACGATGCTCAAATCTCAGATACCAAGTATCATTTGATTTGTTTTGTGACTGGCAAGTGGAATCCACAACGCACGTTTCGTCCTATTTGGGACTCATCGGATGAATGTACCTGCATCCCAATGTTGATGTTCACAATGGGATTTGAACTCAGTCCGTTTCGTTTCATACGCCACCGCATACACCGCTAGACTACTGAGTCCAGACAGTCACGTTTGTGCAGGATGCAGGGACATACAGCCCATGAGTCCCAAATAAGACGAAACGCGCGTCCCGGATTCCACTTGCCAGTCACAAAACAAATTAAATGATACTTGTGAATATTCGCTAATTTGAGGCAATCCGTTCGGGATGCACATATAGCAACAGTGACTAACTAGCTTCAGTCTATAACAAATCAATGGGAATATACGAATTCATCCTACTATCAAATACCAAGTGTTTTCATGGAGATAATAGTAAATCTTTGGAGCATGATACAAGATATAATCTTATGGCGGTAACTGTTCAGCAAACTGAAGAACGATACATAGGTTCATCTAAGACAGTATATTTGGGTAATGTATACCGACAGTGTATACACCCTTACTTTTAGGCGTAAATAACCGGCAGTATACTTAACACAATGGTTAAGTTTGTTAATTCTGGTTAGCGTTTTTTTAGCAAGCTTGTGTTTTACGGGATAGGGGTGCTAGCCCTATGACCAACCCTCCTCCTTTACCCGAGCTTAGGACCAGCAGCAACCCTAGAAGAGCTGCAGGAGGAGTAGAATATTGAATATCTGTTTTCCGGAAACCATCAGCAACAGTCTACTGTATGAGAAAACAAACCAACTTCCAGCTGAATAAGAAATCAGGAAACGACGTTGTAAATGGATAGGACATACATTGCGGAAATCATCTGACTGTATCACGAGACAAGCACTAACTTGGAACCCTGTTGGAAAACGGAGAGGAGAAAGGCCAGTGAACACACTTTTTCGAGAACTGGAAGCAGACATAAAAAGGATGAACAGTAACTGGAGACAGCTGGAAAGGATTGCTGAGGACAGAGTATAATGGAGAATACTGGTGGGCGGCGTATGCTCCTTTGAGAGGGGTAAAAGGCGTAAGTAAGTAAGTAATACTTAACATAATGCATAGTAAATAAGATGATGATTCCCTATCAACGAATGAAATTGAATGTCTAGATTATTCCCCCATTTTGTTACTAACATTTGAGTATTTATTTCATATTTTCATAGGATTCAATTGTTTCTGATGTTCATGTTTATTGTGAATTAATCAATATGAAATCAGATAAATCTCATTGTTACATTGAGAAGAAAATTAATTCTGAATTGAATTATAATGAAGTTTCCTGTTGTACTTTATGTTCATATGTGAATTCATCATATCAAAATATGATCTCAAATAACCATTCAATACATTCTACAGATATGAAACAATGTAATACACCACCAAAATTACCTTTACGAAATTATGGTGAAAGTACATTGAATATGGTTGAGAATGTAAGTTCTAAGAGTAAATTAATTGTTTATTTCATCTTTGAAAGAATAAAAATTAAACATTCTAGTTAATCAAGTTAACTTGATTGTAGTTTAGGACTAAACGCACTTCACAGATTCCATTTACCAGTCACAATCCAGGTTTATTTAATTTTAAGTACTGAATTCAGTTCTATCGATTAAGTTATAATGTAGTCACTAGTTGTGTACACTTTGATATGTTACTTAGACTCTGTTGACAATATTTCAATTTATTCGTTAGTATTCAATCATTAATAAAAGGCCAGACAAATAGAACGTTTTCAGTTACTCAATGATCAATTAGTGTCGACATGTTAATCATATGAGAGATTAGTCATGACAGGAATATCTTTATCGTAAATGTGAAGGCAGTTAACTAAGAGTACTAGTGCCTTTTATGATCTGTGGCAAGCAATAGGGAACAGTGACTAGTATTTTACTTCATCCGTGGTGGTAACAATAAACCAACATTCTTTAGATTACGTCACCAGGTAATTGGTAACAGATGCATTACGTTGTATTCATATAAGATCACAACGTACAATAAACCATGCTCCTTAGTTTGTACATAAACCTGAGTAACTTCTTGATCACTAGCCAATTGTTATTAATGAACAATGGATGATATAAGTTAGTTAATCATCTATCAACAGCTTAGAACGTGAAGAATATGCTCATGGATTCAAGCTGTTATATTAATCAGTACATAAAGGTAAATGGTAAATGCAATAGAAGTGGTGCTGTAATTGAATGTTGTAAAACAGCGTTCAACACTAACAAAAGTGAACTAATTCAAAGAAAGGTAAGCAAACTCAAGATCTACTAAGAGATTGTGTATCTAAGCACCTATTCTCAGTTATACCAATCAACTTCACTGACAATTCGCTACTATAATCCGGAAGGATCTTAAACACAATGAATTATAGCGATTAGATGATTAGTGAATTTGTTTTCTAAATTACTTCCAGGATCTCAATATCATGTGCATTGGATTGAATAATCTTGTCGTTTTGCAATTTACTTAAACTTTCAAGTGTAGAATCCCTTGTATTCCTCAACTTCACTACATTCTATCTGAAGTCCCACATTTTCAAAGGATTAGAAAGTGATTACAATGTTATTGTTTGAGTATTCAAGTTCAGTTATTGTAAAATTTCTGGTTCCTGATGGACATTTTACTTAATCTGTAGTCAGAAATGTATTACTTAAGTAAGTCTCATATGAGACGTTAGATGGCTGTTATATTTTATAGAATTAGACTTTTAATCAATACAAATCCACGATCCCATTGAAGTTGAAATCATCTAAGGTTAATTCTAATGATTTCCAAATGTTATGCAACTCAACGGTCTCTATTACTTTTGTATGGGTAACTATCTTGAACATGCAACGGAAGTTAAAAAGTGTAATGGGTTGGATTTAAACTGACCAGTCTAAATGTTTAACTCTTTCCGGTTCCCTAAACAGACGTACACACTACTTCTGAAGTTATTATGAAGAGTTTTAGTTCGTGTTATAATTAGCTGTTTTGGAGATTGTTGTATGTCAGTTTTATGTCACAAATTGTTGAGAATTAGACAGCGATTGATTATTTGGTACGGAACTATTTAACGTTGTATATTTACGACTTCATCTGGAATCAAACTTAGAACCCTCTGCCTCCTCAGCAAATGCTGTACTCTCAGACTACTCAGTTGACTCTTAACGGTTGGTATTTCTAAATAGTCAATTAGCGAAACGTTTGTGGACTCATTTATTGTTATTGGTGGATAACCGCCTTACACCCAACACAATTAAACTCCCCTAGTTACATCTTCTCACTGGAATTCTAGAAACTACCCCTAAAAATTAGTCACTGAGTTTCGTTAGTCATTTAACTAAGGTCGATTTATATTATTTAATTTGTATTGTGACTGGCAAGTGGAATCCAGGACGTGCGTTTCGTCCTATTTGGGACTCATCGGCTGGATGTACCTGCATCCCATTGTTGACGTTCACAGTGGGATTCGAAATCGGTCCGTTTCGTATCATACGACACCGCGTACACCACTGGACTAGCTTCAGTCTATAACAAATCAATGGGAATATACAAATTCATCCTACTGTCGATTTAAATTGTTATACTTCAACTTATACATATATCTATGCATTGTATTGATGTTTGTTCTTGTTTCATTTTTATGTTAGGTACGTTTACGAACACTACGTAATAAACAGAAGCATATTAGAAATCGTTATCAAATGAGTAAATTACACAAACATGTACATTCCATGTTTGATGTGACATGGAGATTAGACAACCGACAAAATGATCAAGAATATTCTGAACATACTTCATTAAAAACATTTTACCAGTGTAAGTTTGTTCATTTGATATTCATATCATATTCATATGGAATATGCTTAAATAGTAGGCAGTTCTTTTGATATCTCCATGTCAACAACAACACTCAATTATTTGTCTAAACCTGTGGCTGGAGGTTACAAGACACTTTGATGAATCCCCTTCCTCACTAGTTTATAACATACTAAACTTTATCATACATCAATTGTATGCACTATTTTTTATTGATGAAATTATTAGTATCTAGGTGATATTCATCGCTGACTGTTCTCAGCGTGTGTACGGGGGGGAGAGGGGTATTACAATGAAAATCATGAAATACTAAATAGTTGTTATATTTGATTATGTAATCCCTCATCTTTCAGTGATAAACCTTAAGATCTTTACTTACTTCGTCAATTATTGAATCGTTAGAACTGTTATCTTGGTAGTGATCGATCTAAAATCGTGGTTAGCAAGGAGAATTCGGGACGGATGCTTCGTTCTATTTAGGACTCATCAGCTGGATGTATTCGCATCCCACTGTTGATGTTTACACCCAGACTCGAACTCGGTTCGTTTCATGCCAAACGTCACCGCGTTCACCACTAGGTTACTGAGTCCAAAGAGCCACACTTGTGCAACGGATGTGTTTTATAAGTAGAATGCATTCGGATCTTCCCGTTGATTTGTCGTAAACTTAAATTGATCAATCTCCGTTGCCATATGTGAATCCTGAGAGCGTATTACAACAATATATGGAGAATTCACGAAACACACGTCCTGGATTCCGCTTGCCAGCCACAATTTGGACCAAACAATACCTGTTAATCATCTCTGTATCAAGGCTATCTGCTTAGGATGCATATATAATAACAGAGACTGACCAGCTTCCGTCCGTGAAAAATCAATAGGGAGATCCAGATACATTCTAGTTATATTATCATGGTATTTAGTAGCATAATTTTTCAATGGCTGCTTCATTCTAGAAGTTTTTACACTACAACATTTAAATTGGCGACAAGAATTTCAACGTCTCATTTAAGTTAAATATTCAATGAATTCTAGTGGTATCTGTACACTGGATCACTATACAAAAAAATGTAATTAATAGTCCGTTGTCACTTGATGTTAAAGAATATTTTGATGGAATCCAATTTATGATGGATTAGCTAGTCATTTTAATTCAAACTTCTTTGTCTGGAACTAGCATTGTAATGTTTGTCGGAATCTCGATAGGTGGTTTACACATCCTTCAAATAATGTGCTGGATTGTGATGTCTGTGATTATTTACTTTTATCTTCCACTTAAGCGCTTGCCTTGGTTTCGATTCTCTGACAGAATCATTCCTATCCATACTAGGATGAAACGACTGTTTAGTACTCTCTCGTTTTCAGTGTTATTCAACCAATATCATCCTGTGATGAATATAAACACCTAAACTTAACACTGATTTCCCCTAAGCCATCTCAATTCAGTTGGTTATGCATAGAAACAAATGAGACAATTCACAAGAAAATAAAGTATCTATATGGTACTTTCAGGTTTTGAATGGTTACCTTGTCACATTATGACTGACAATCACCACCTAGATGAACCACTTCTATTGTTCGTTATTCGAAGATATCAATATTATAAAATCATTTCATCGACAATGTATGCAACGTATCAAGTAATACAACAGTTACGAATCTTAATCAACCATCGATTTACTTTAGCAGAACACCACTAATACTGATATGCATCCTAGTTATCACTCATAAAACCAATTATGATTTACAATAATTGAATGCAATCAAAAAGTGATTAACAGAGTCTGGAATCTTTTGCCTGAGTTGTATGCTTTACAACGATCAGTTTTATTAAGGAGCCTTTATTGTCATTCTGAATAACTTCAATGGCACAAATGCTTGTATTAATGCTAGATTACTAATTAGTTAGCTGTGTGGTATGGTTTGATATATATAAAGGGATATATGAAATATAACGTGATTCTGTCTGGTTGGTCTATCGATTTGTGTTCTTCTTATTCCGGTTTGAGACTAAGTGGGCATAGGGCAGACGAACACTTATCGAGTAGGCACACCTAATTGACATTCTATTAACCAAGCAAAAATTTCTCTCGTCATAATAATCTCATAGTGTTGTAATTAATAGCCCTACCACTGAAGAATCTTATCCTAAAGAAAAATAGCTGTTTGATAGTGTTGGTTCCCGTTTTCCGACGGTTGACTAACTTAAATTATACAGTGTTCACTGACATTAAACTTGCTGATCATTATGATAATAATATTGATGATGATGATGATGGATAATTCATCTACTTAAGTGAACTAAATTTGATCAAAACTATCACTTCAAGCTACACATATTCCTTTGCAAATTTCTGAATCATTGACTACATTTTGTAGATTGTTTTAAAATGTAACAGAACATACATAGTCTATGTTGTATTATCATCTCCATAGAGACTACATAACTAATGATGTCCATAGTTAACTGACCTAATGACATGCATGTTCATTTAAATGTCAACAATTTAAATTGTTATCCTGCTGAGTTAAACTGAATTTTACTATGAACATAACATAAATGAATTGTTTAAAGTGATACAAAACTGTCATTTTCACATTAAAGTATTCCCTTTACATACTACTTAGTCCTAATATTTCACTAATAAAGTGTAGACATATTGAAAGTGAAATATTTGCCATCGATTACGTCAAAATTGATTAGTTTAAGATTTCCATGATTGGAAGCTACTCTAGGAACGTTGACAGTTTGACTCTCCAAAACGCGTAACTTACTATGGATTTTCTATTAATAGTAGTATATCTCTTGTTGTTGTTTTTACGTCGATTATCTTTCATTTACTGAATATAACTTGATATTATTGTGATTTAAAAATTTGTATTTGATATCACTTATTGTAATGAGCTAGACAACGATGTAGAACAAGGGGATATTGGTCAGCTCTTTTGTTCTTCTTATGGAACCTTCAAAAGTATAAGACTTTGAATTTGTGATAAATTATTATCGCTAAGATCGTTGATTTTGCACAGAATGACTGATATTTGTAACAATTTATTCGCAATTTATTGGAATACCTTATGAGCTACCGTTGTAAGGTAAATGATACATTCCTCTTTACGATGAAACTCATGTTGTTTTGAATTATGTCCACGTGTAAAGTCTTAGGTACGTTCTGATGAGGAAATCCATGCAACGGTTGATAGATGTTAAACTTATATCGATAAATAACATCTTTTAATAGTAATAGTAATAGCTTTATTCAATAGTATTTTAAACACGATATAGATTTTTAGCATACAGTGTCTCGACAAGTTACTCTTTTTCAATGTATACGTTGAATCTTGTCACAGCAAACTCAGTGAACTCATCAGTAAAGTGGGATAGGACTGATGATGTACAGTCCGGCTCACTAAGCCACTGGTAATGTATGTGCATGTATATTTATTCAGATGTCTTGGTCGGTGTACTAATGTTAAACATGATTGGATTAACATTGCTCCGTGTTCATGAAATCAGCAGTACCACCACCACTGCATTTTTTTGATGGTAGATCGATCATGAAAACACTAAGGAGACTCCAAATTGTCGTCATACAGGTCATATGGTCACGACTGTTCCAGTGTGATTGAACCACAGTTACGGTATATGCGTAAACTAAGGAGAAATTGTTGGCAGTTCATTTTTATCATAAAAGATCTGTAGTGAAGATCAAGAATTACAGGAAACGACAACAGATGAATATTGCTCTTTTAGAATACGTGTTACCAGCCACCGTGATGTGTTCGCTTAGATCCCACTTTATTACTCACGACAGGTTGTAAACCTCTTTTACATAAGCGAATGAGTACTTAATGCTATTTTCGGATATAATTGAGCAATTAGAAGACAGCAAACAACGAAAAAAGTAACTTATTGAGGTCACTGAAAAATAATGGTAGTCTAAGATTTCAAACAGATCTCCGCTAGGTATCTGACACATGTTTTATATCTCTAAACCTGTACGATTTTGAAGTCTGTCCACCTATGGAGTCATATGTAGGTTCTGCAGGTCAATGCCTTCCAACAGTTGTTAGTTGTCCAATTCAGATTGATTAATAATATTCAGTTCGAACATTGAATAATCTATTGCATCATGTTTAATTTAGTGTGTTGTTGTTGTTGTTGTATTGTTCTTATTGAATAGATTATAAACAAAAGTATTTAAAGAAACGAAATTTCATAGAAATATTACACGACTACGATGAACTCATACCTAAACATTCAACAGATCATAGAACAAGATCTATTTTATCTGAATTCCCTACAGTCATTTCATTGGATCATGTCAAGTATGTTTTACATGTTTAAATAATGTTATAAGTAGTATTGTAATGAATAATTTGTAGTATACAAGAACTATGTATAAAGCTTTAGAATAATGCACTTCTATGAATTTGCTGATGGATATCGTAATGTACAGTGAGGATCTAGTGGTCCATTACAAATCAATGGTAAGATACAAACTTATTATAATTACATATGTAAACGGTGCACAAATGATACTATTTGGACACAGTGGCCTAATGGTGAACGCGGTAGTGTTTAGCATGAAGCCGATTGAGTTTAAATCTCAGTGTGAACAGCAACATTGGGATGCAGGTACATCCAGCTGATGAGTCCTAAATAGGACGAAACACGCGTCCTAAAACCCACTTGTCAGTCACAACCCAACTTAAATATTACTTGTTTTATCATTCTTTTATCCTGATAAATTGAAATTACTTATATTCACGTTCTGTTGTTCACTTTGTTATTTAATGCCATAGTCACTTTGTATGAGTCCCGGTGTGAATATCATTACAAGTCTAACAAATCATGAAACATATTTCTTAGATTTCAGTAATTTATAGTTATTGATGTGATACTGAGATTATTGAAAGTGAGTATTACAGAGTTTATTGAATTCAAATTCAGCATGATGAATCACTCCCTGTTAAACAACCATGAACTGGCACCGACAGGTAGCTGTTCTGTCTTAGTATCAATCTACATACCCAATAGAGACGCAGGCTTATCGTTAAGCGTTTGACCACTGAAACGCTAAGAACAACATTGAACAGTTGATAATTGTAATCCTTAACAATTCACAACCTTATTTATTTTCATCGTCGGCTAACTGTTTTGAACCTAAAACGGTTGAAATTCAGTGATTATGCTTTTTTACGATAGCTCCACGAATCTTCTTGAAGAGTCCCTTAAAAGTGATTTCTGGTCATAAAAATCTATCAGCCGATAGATTCATCATTCTATTCGTAGAAATTTCAGTAGTATAATCCAATTACTGTATGAATCAGGAAAACGGTGAACATTCAATTTCAAAGCAAAATATATTGGAATTACATACTGTTTCATATTTCTAACTTCAATCGATTGTTTCCCCTTCAGTATTGTTGATACGTGGAGATGATCGTGACTGATCATTGAGCGAATTGTTTCGATACTGCGATACACTGTGATAAGTATGAAACATTGAATCTGTGTTTCATCTTATCTGACAATAGTCAATAGAACGTATTTTTAATCTTGAAGAGACGACTATTCACCATGTTATTCTCTTCCTTGTCATCTTATATCACGATGCATTCGTAGAAATAACATTTATAAGTTATTGTTAGTGAAAGTACTGACGTAGATTCTGTCGTTTTGTGGAAGCGACAGTATCCGGTTCACACATACTCAACTTATGTTCATTGGAAGACTAAGACCTCATGAGTACACTTTGTGTTGCTAGTCCACAACTAATACAAAGTTTTGTATCCTATTCATCTTCTTTCAGTTAATACGTCATTTAGCTAAGTCAACTTTTTGTAACCATTATGAGATGTTCAAACTATTGGTTCAGTTATAAATAAAAATAATCACAGTACTGTATATAGATAAAGATCGACCACTGATGTCAGTAATAGTCCAAAGAGCCTAATAGTAAGGTTGGCCGACTTCAAAACTGGTTGATCAGGAAGTGAATTCACCAAGATACATCATCTGCCTCAAATAATACAAGTACACCAGGCTTCAGTTTAATACTGAATAACATGAGATCATGATCACGGATAGTTACCCGATGACTGTAGCTACACCCGATTCCATTTTATTTTGAACGTCACATATACTTTGATAGTTATTTAAAGGCTGTTTATGCTATATATAAGTCGCAAAGTCTTGTTAGATGAAAACGGGTAATAGACGTGTTTTTCACTTCAATTTTTGTTTAAAATAATCAGCTCACCGGAAATTCAAGATCATCTTCGTGGAAATGATCAAGATCAACAGGATCAAATAGTTTCAAGTAAGTTGTATTTAAATAATTTAAATCTTATTCTAACTCAGTGATCTTAATGTAGGAGTCATATCACTAAGTATGAAGGTCTCAAGTTGTATTTCTAACAGGATCGTGTGTGTGTCAATGGGCATATATGTGCACTACTGTAATATTTGCTAGTTTACTTTAATTTTTTACTGGTTATCTGGTGTAAGTCAATATTTGATGAAAAAGTCCTTCAGACTGATCCATCTCATTACAGAGATGTTTGTATTACGATAGATGAGGCAGCAGTATTATATGTCAGCCTAAATACAGATTAACTTCAAACAGATTCAACCACTGTTTAAGTTCAGTCCTTTAGATTTTAAGTTCTAGTTTTATGCTACATCTTGAAAAATCAGGATATCACAGTTTTTAGCAAACAATGATCTTGATAGTACAAGTCAGTACCCGAACACACCTGCGCTGTCACCATTAGTCTTCGAGCTGAAATGCAGAATACAAGATAACTAAGCCAACTATCAGACAGTCAGATTATATTTCATTCACCCACAATGACTAGAGATTGGAGGGAGAGGGGTCACTGAGAGACAACTAATTGATTATAATTGCTGAATGACAAAATATACGATAACAGTTTATGAGAATAAATGAAAGTTACGTCGATGAAACATGACGGTTATAGAAATAAAGTAATCAATATGTATATACTGGAAATAAATGAGACAGTTTTCTGAAATAAAAAACAGTTTAGAAAGTTAATTGAACTTCTTGAATTATCCGATGTAACGCTCATTTATTTACAAATGAGGGGGGGGAAAGGTCGTGGAGATAGTTAATTGCCAAACCTGATATCACGAATTGATCTGAACCAGACAACCTTTGTTTACCTAGAAGCATTGGATAGCTGTTTCGTCCTAGTATGGGACTGTACAGCGGTGCTCATCCACGACCCAATCAGGAATCGAGCCCAAGACTCTCTGGCTCACTAGTGACTAGCTCCTTGAGGTGATTTCTCGAGTTCTAGTTTGAAGACGTAACCGGTGTAGTTCAACCGTGCAGAGTGTGAGGCAGTTACCCACCGATGACAATCAACGAGGTTGGACGAACGCATCACGAATTGACTGAATTGAAAATATCAACCGTTATGAGCCGACTCAGTGGTCCATTGGTAAAGCGTTCACCGTGGAGTCAGAGGGTCATGGGTTTGACACTTGACGGGGTTGTGGGTGTGCACTGCTGAAGAGTCCTATACGGGGACGTAACAGCTGTTAAGTGCTTCAAGGGGAATAATGGTTGTTTGGTTCAGATTGTTTCGTGATACCAGGATTGACTTCCATTTATAGTAACCAAATCGTTTCTACTGCTTTTACTGTATTCTGAATGTTAGTTCTTTTTATTCATCATTGAAAATAGATACTACTCAAATTATATGAACCTAATGGCAGTTATGCTTATGTGATAATACACTATGGACTATGACATACTTTATGCTTAGCTCTATGTTATTTATGATCAATCAACTGGACATTATCATTAAAAGTTACATTTTTGGAAGATGGTTTGGAGTGGGATTAACGGACAATCCTGTATGATGTAGATTTTTATGTTGTTTATTAATCATCAACAAACAGTACTGGAAATGATAAGGTTGAATTAGATACCACGTTGAATAGTTCCATAGACAGCTACCATTTCCATTGATCTACTCGGGCTAGAAATGACTGAAGGTAGAAATATATGTATACACTTATTGATCACTGGTTAGTAGTCTTGGTTAAATAAAGTTTCCTGTCAACTAACTCTAAACCATGTTGAATCACATACACTTATGACTGCAATGCAACATAACCAACAGAATATGTTTACTTGAATCACTGAGTTAGAGTTCAACATTTCACATCTTATGATATCAGACAGGTTATCCTTGACTCTATATTTGGTTGACTTGATCAGTTATGCATCTCATAGCTAATCAATAGTGTTTACATTGAGGATTTTCTGATGAAGTTCAGATCAAAATGACTAATAAAACATTGGAATTATGACTTATTTTGATTGATACAAATCTTTACAGTTCTTATCTTCTTCTGATTTCTTTCTAGAATGTCATTCTAATGAAGCATTCACCATGGAATCACAGTTACACCTCCAAAAACCTTCGATTACCTTCAATGAAATATGTAATAATCTTAGACATATCGATAGTGATGGTAAGTTATATCTTCTATTAAGTCACTTATTATTACCATAACATAGTACATTTCTGTTAAGTACGAAGATTGTTCAAGTTGAATTGTGACTTGCAAGGAGAATCCAGAACGCCGGTTTCATAGTGCAAATATATCCGGCTGGCGAGTCCCAAAAAAGACAAAACGCGTTTCTTGATTTTCTGCTTGCTAGTCACAATCTAACTTAAGTGATACTTGTAATACATTGCTAAATCAAGGCAATCCACTGAGGATATACATTTAGCGGCAGAGACTAACCAGTTCCAGTCCATGATAAATCAACGGAAAGATCCAGATTCATTCAAATTGTATGAAGATAATAAAGTCTTCTTGTATTATCTGTTGTTATAATGAGAGAATAATTCAGGTGTAACACTCATTAATCACATCACGGTAATCAATGATGTAATCGTTCATTATGTAGTGATAATCGAATTCTATTAATCAATTTTAATCTTACAGTAGGTTGTGATATTGTTCTATAATGTAAAACAGTTCGACACTCGAGATTCGAATTTCCAAAGGGAGCAGGCTGTTGTGTTCAACAGGCTTGGAAAGATTTTACTAAACTGTGTTTGTGCATTATTAGAATATTTTCATACAAATTGCATGAAATACTTATCACGATTGTACTAGCGTTAACGCGGTTATGGATTTTAAAACATAACCTGCATTATTGCTCATTAAATGGTTGATTAAAGAAAAATTCTGAATATGATTCGATGTTGTTAGATAGTTCCGCGGTTCAAAAATTAGCATCCTTGACACCTTTCTGTGTTGAAATAGTCGTTTTAACAACAGCAATGGTAGTGGTAGCGTGAGTGGTTGTAGTGTCGTGGATGCAACTCATAAGGTCAAACATAATTAGTAGATAGCGGAACGTCGTGTAAAAGTGAAATCAGTAGACAGCAAATGAGGTGGGTTGCGAGGTGACAAGGAGTAAACCATAACCAAATTACGTACGATAAATGATGACAACCAATGTAAGTAAGCTTACAAATAAATTTGACCAAAGAATGCAGAGGAAGTGTTAATAGATAGTTATATGTATTACGTTTGACGTTTTCTATTTTCGCCAAATAAATGGCCTCCCTGACGAAATCATTCTCGCAGTAAGTGGTGTGAGCAGTGGTAACGGCAGTAGCACTAACAGTAGCGATAACAGTAGTAGTATGAGTAGTAGTAGCAATGACAAGAATCAGTATCAAAGGTGTGTTAACTCTCAGTAGTGACTGAATTCTATAGACCAACTTTTAATTTAGTTCACAGGCTACGTGACTCAATATTACACAAACATTAGATTGATATCAAGTCGATGGGGAGAATTACAGATTCACAGTTGGGAAATTAACGAAAATGGTAATGGCTACTACTCAATAACCAAACACTGTCAATGTCTTAGACCTATAAGTGTTTAATCACTGACTAAATTGTATCCCTCTCCACAACATTTTAAATGGTCCTCACTTCAATTGGTGTCAAAAGGAGATAAAGTTCATTCATCTAACTGTGTTCATCTAACAGTTGCATGGAAACATCACTTTGACAACGTATACTTTTGAAAATTTACTGACATGATATACCTTCTATGAACTTTCTTTTGTTTTTAGCTGACATTTCAGAATTATCTCCATCTAGAACTAAATCACCAAGAAGCATACGATTAAAGCAGAATAACTCTACAAATTCCTACCTAACATCACCATCATTCAATCCATTATATCATATTTACATTCCAAATTATAGTAATCGAATTAAGGATAAACAAGCTAAAGAATCCAACAAAATTCTCAACCAGACATTTAATCAAAATACAACGAATAACACACCTGTCTCCAAGACGATACTTCCTGATGATAATCACTATTTTTCATTACGTATGCCACCATTAATGGAACGTTCTATGGAAGATGATGATTGTTACTTGTGTCGATGAAAGATTAACAAGATGTCAGTAACAAAAACTTTTGAAGTCAGGTTTATAGTCTAATGAATTCTTTTAATGAAAATTGTATTTTGATCATAGAATCCAGGTTATTTAAACGTTTTTTTGTGAATGAAACACATAGTGAAACTACTGAATTCTATTTCAGTAGTTTAATGTAATAATAATTTTGATTGATTTCTTGCATTCACCGATGCATTTATTAATAATCTGCATTATGTTCTCATTATCATAATGTTTTGATACAATTCAATGTATAATAGTCTTTCGTTTGAATTTATGTACGACAGGAACTTGTACAGACAAAACTGAACATTGTCCAGTTGTTCCTTTGCTTCATCCGTAGAGAGTTACTATTAAAATTTCGATTCACTATGAGTATATTCAAGTAATTCAGTGATTAAATAAAACTAGCTGTATAGAATACCATAGAAATTTGTTTCATGATGTTTTGTTCTCATCAGGCACATCGTAACTTATCATATTGCGTAATCAAAATTGAGATGAATAACCTGGATGACGAATTGATGAATATTTGAAACTGTGTTGAAAACAGCAGATAAACGCATCTTCACTGTGAAATACTCGATATAAAACAGTTATAAATCAAAAGTTGTTTGAAACTACAGTTGGGATAACATGTGAATGGTGTCAGTTGTTTCTATTTGATTGTTCAAGGAAGCATATTAATTTGTACAGTTAAATTGGTTGAACGGAACAGCCAGTCTATGCTGATTATTAGGACTGATGTTAAATTGTGACTGTCAGGTTAAATTTAAAACACGCGTTTAGTTCTATTAGACACTTTACACATGAATTGACCTGTATCTTATTGTTATTGTTCACATCCGGACTCCGACTGTGTTCGTTTCGTGCCAAACGCCACCTTGTTTATCACTAGACTACTGAGTGCAAACAACTAAACTTGAGCAACGGGTATACATATACTATTGTAGTGTACTTGGAACTTGCGGTTGATTTGTCATAGACTAAAATTGATCAAATGCATAAGTTTAGTTGTCTGGACTCAATACCTTATTGGTGAACGCGACAGCTATTGATAGGAAATGAACTATAGAGTCCCCGTGTGAACACTGCAATGAACGTACATGTAGCTGACGCGTACCTAATAAGATGAAACGCTTGTCAATCACAATCTAAATCAAATAATACATGAATTCACATTAAATCCTAAGATCAGTTTTCAAATAGTCTTTTATATGATTAGGAATCTTAACAACACAGTATATTCGATAGATTCTTCGAAATGTTCCAGTATTCACTGTAAGTAACCAATTAGGAATCTGTAGAGATTTTTCTAGGCTACTGCTATTTAACACAATAAACCTGATCTATGTAGTTAACTTATTTCGATGCTGGTTACAGTATGTTAATAAGCTTTCCGTTTTCACTTCAACCAAACACACTGACTGATATTTTACGTTGAATGCAGGTGATGGAAACTAAACAAAATAAGATTAATTGTCAATCTTGATATCACAAATTGATCTGAATCAGATAACCATTGATCACCTTAAAAACTGGATAACTGTTTTGTCTTAGGATAGGACTCTTCAATAGTGAGCATTCACGACCTCATCGGGGATCGAACCCCGAACACTCTGGCTCTTCTTCTTGTTTTCAACTTAATTTAATGTAAAGTCTTGTATATGCCATTCTAAATAGTTTTATAAGTTAGGATATGTTTACTGTCAAGCGATAGATATTGAATAAGTTCGTTCATTAGGCCTAATTTTGTTAGTGTTCGATTCAATGATAATCTACTGATTAATTCTTTAGCAGAAACTTATTGTTTATGTTTTATAAGTGTAAGAAGTACTGGGAATTATCTCTTCCTTTACATTACATTATTATTCATACCTAATCGATATGATATCGCAAAGAACAACCATTGGAAGTAGCAGGAACAGATAGACAAAGCATACATTATTTTTCAATCATCTATTCGCCCGTCGAAGTGTTCATCACGTTAGATTAGGTCTCTATTACCTTCTATTCTTTCACTACCATCCCTTTACTCATACTATCAACACCCATATCTCTCTTCTTTTGTCAACTATATTCCCTATTATCACTTCACACACAAATTTTTCGTTATATACTACTTATACAACATCATCAAAGTAGTATCTACAACAAATTACACATTCAATATACAAATTCATGTCACTTTATACATGAAACATTCAAATCCACTTTCACAATCACCTCATATAAACTTGATAGAATGAATCAGAGGGTTATTGTCACTTAATAAACATTTTAAAAGTGACTTTGCTTTTCACATACAATTTTTTATTTAATGTGAATTTTGTTACTTTTCTTTCTTGTATGGCTCCATAGATGATGATTCATTTGCTTAGTAACTACTTGTTGTTGATGTGTTTTCTTCATGGAAAAACCGACTACTTTTTACTTTTTTCCTACACCAACACCCCCATCACCACCATTCACCATATTTTTTAAGGTAAAATAAAGGTTTTTCTGCAACTTAAATTATTAAGTCTGACATTTTTACTATACTACTACTTGATAACTTATTAGTAGTCATGAATACTTTACGATATTAAGAATATTTCGATGATGAATATCAACAATACAATTAACTAATCATTACAATTATGATAATCAATTTAGTAGCTGCTAACGAAGGTCTAATATGAAATTGTCACTGGTAAAGTTTAAACATCTTGAAAGGGAGATAATTAACACCAGTGACAATAAATGATCATCATGCTGTATATAACAGATTCATTTAAATGGGAATTCTACCATTGACGCTTATTATCCTAATTGTGTCGATAGTTAAGCATCCAACGCTAGATCTAAAAAATCTGGGTTCGATTTCATCGAGAGGTGGAAACAACCCTAATTCTAAGTGATTTGCAACCGCAGTCAGTCTTTGAGGAATACAAACAACAAAATTAAATTATGATGGATTTGTAAATTCCAGTTGATTTATCATGGACTGAAACTGTTCAACCGGCGTTAAAACATATGCATCCTGAACGGATTGCCTTAATATAGATATAAATTAGAATCAACGTCTAACTTGGACTGTGATTGGCAAACGGAATCCATGACAAGTGTTACGTCCTATTTGGCTGGATGTACACGCCAACAAATATTGATCTTCATCCTTTTTGCACATACCCGTTGCAGAAGTGTAACTATCTGGACTTAGTAGTTTAATGTTTAACGCAGAAGCGTTTGACACGAAGTGGACTGAATTCAAATCCCAGTGTAAATATCAACATTAAGGTGTACGCACATTCAGCTGACGAATCCCAAATAGGATGAAACATGCGTCTTGGATTGCGGTTGATAGTTACAATCCAATTTCAAACTTACTTGTAATTTAACAAATTAAATGTTTCGATATTATCAAATCACTACTAATTTCCCCACTGCGCCCTCATCAAAGTATATTGAAAAGTGACAAAACTAAGTAAAAACTGAGAATTCAAAGACAACGCGATTAACGAAAAGCTCATTTTTATTCATCGTGGTTACATAGAAGGTTGTCAGATGAAGACTAAACACTACAGTAACCAGAATATACCTCTGTTGCTAAACTGATTTTAATCGTACAGAACAACATGGTCTGTAAACACAGTCGAAGATCGCCAATTAACGCCTTTGTAATGCTATTGCCAAATGCTTATACAAATTTAAATGTATATTCCAAGTCAGTTAAACTGATAGAATCGAAAGTAGGATTTAACTTTAATTTATTGAACTTCATTGTCGGTATCTTCGTATAAATGAGATGAATACTGCCAATAGTTCAATTTCTAGGCATCCCATTAATATGAATTAAGCACCCTGCAACAGTTGATTGTATTTTGTATATAAAGAACATCCATTCTAGGCAAAATTATCCCCAAGCTATTATTGTTACACACTTGAAACTTGATATATACGTATCCTAATAAAGACCCTTGTCAGTCTTCCTTTACTATTATTTAATACCATTGATGATAACATTACGATGAACGACACAATTGACTTACATCTTTCACGGCTTCCGTCTATATATCACAAATCTTTGACTAAATATGTAGAGCTGTAAATGAATTCAAAGGTTTTCAATAGACCTATTTAACTGGAGTAACAATAAGTTGAATTTATTCTGGATCAAACTGGACTAAAACTATTGAACATGCCTAAGTTCAGTTTCTATGAATCTGTGGTTAGGTAACTTAGTCATATTCATGAACATTTAAGTAAATTATTTAGAACATAGAAAAGAATCAAGCTGTTCTACGATGTCATTACACCGTTTATTAAAGCCATATTGGTACATGTTTGCATCAAATGTATGATATGAATCAGTGAATGCGATCAACGTAACTGTCTCTATGAAAGTAGTTCATATGATCAACATCTATTGGTGAGCTAATCATTGACAACTTCTATATGGTTTAGCTGAGTAATAAGTAAAGTAATGAAAAGTAATACGTATGTGTGTATGATCAACATAGAACTTGGTATATGTTTACACCAGTCCAAGTTGTCATACCTCTAAAGCACACCATGATTAATACCACATCAGCAGAAGTAAAGATTACTTCACTGATTACAGTAATAACGAAAACAAAGAAGAGTGAGCATATAGAATATGCTTCGGGGGGGGAGGGGGAAAGAGATGGAGCGTGGAAAGATTGTTATGAAACAATTTTAAGCACACGATTTAAGGGAAGACAATCAGTATATACATCCGAACCACCGTTACGGATTTTGATGAATGTGTTACGTCGGACCACTGAAGAAAAGTGAGAAATTTCCAAAACTGTGTTTTACAGAACTAATTCATTTATTCTGTTCGTGAGTAGTGTAAATATTACATTTTGATGATTGTTACGTTCCTCTTACTCTATCTTCCCGTTTAGTATATTTACTCTTAGTATATTGTTTCTTACTATGAACTACAGTTAATTGGTTGTGTACAAGTTGTTCCTATTCACAGTCACTATTTCCTTAGTTCTGTATTAGTTCTAAATTCATAATTGGTTCACTGTGTGGTGGAATATATGAAATATAATGTGATTCTGTTTGGTTGGTCTATTGGCTCGTGTTCTTCATATTCTATGTTGAGACTTAGTGGGCATAGGGCAGACGCACAATAACCGGCTAGGCACAAGTGATTGGCACTCGGCCAACCAACCACCAAATTTCGCGCATCATAACACAATGTTACCTAATGTTTCCTACCACTGGTTACAGAATTCACGAGAACCCCATCGAGATAGTCTGCAGCCACCATCACGACTTACACCAACAGTCAGTGACTTCATGGTCTAATGCATGCTTTGGTTTGGCCGCTAATAACTCTCCTCCACCCTGCTCGCATATCAGCGAATATGGCCTTTCGAGGCAGACGGTGGTTGGACAGAAAACATGTATCTCAACCTCAGTCAATGGAGGTTCACAACCTCGTTGAGTGATTTACCACCTTTGCCTAATACCCGTCATCTGACCTCGTCATTACTTACTCGGTAATCCTAGTTGATGTTAGCAATGTTTCCAAGACATCGATAGTCATTAACTAATAATCTACGAGTGTCGTCTATTGTTAATGGCCACGTCTAATATCCATACAGTAATACAAAGAAAACTGTTGTGCAGTACACCCTACGCTATAAGTAACGAAAGTTGGCAAAAACAAAACGACTTTTTTGAATTCATACTGAGGTATCGTCAGAAAATAACCATTAGGGCTTATCAAACTTCTTAAATATTTGAATTGGTTTACGTGCTCAACTATTTCCTTCCCTATTTTTAGCTCAGGTGTTGACAAAGACCAGTCTTGAAGTAATCGTTTCCATTTAGAAACGGAGAAACGTATTTCGAACATGGTTGCATTAGTGCCATTACTGTTACAAGATTCTGCATCTTATCAACGTCTTCGTTAAACCGGACTATGTCATGAGTATATTACAAGTCAATAAGTGGATCTCCCGGCAGAAGATCAATTCCTGAAAAGTTATACGATGGGAGTGTATTTTCCAACAGTAAATCGACTATGAAATTAAACACAAGTGTAGACAGTGGGCAGCTTTGACGGATATCACTTGAGTTTACAAGTTCAGATGACAGTTTCACATAAGCGCTGACACAACTAATAAAGTTCGAATAAAGAGCCTCCACAAGATTTTTGTACTTCCGAGGTGTGCTTTTCAATGAAAATCACTACCATAGAACTTCTCGGTCTGCAGAGTCAAATGTCACTTTCAAACCAAGAGAAACCACCATAATTGGATATCGAAAAGCATTTCTATGTTTTAAAACCTGACGAATGATGAATATCTGGTCTGCTTTTCTCGTATGTTCAGTGGAATATGAATTTCAAGGATACAGTGTCTTAACAAATTACCTTCTTAACATGTACTGATCTGAAAAATGAAGATAATACATTTTTTCTTAAATGAGATTAAGGTGACAGCTACATAAGAAGAAGGAGTATCTGCATTGAATGACAACTTGTAGCTTAAAAGCACAGATTACTAGTTAGATTGACTTTTACAACTTTTTCAACATATAGAACATGTACTGTGTACGGGATTCTGGAGCTGTTAGATTTTTATCTCCTGTGTCGAAATTCTAATGTAACAGTGTCGTGTTCTGCAAGAAGACATACATTGTGAAAGATGCAAGTGAAGTGGGTGGTATTATTTGAGTTGAATTGTGACTGGCAAGTGAAATCCAAGTGGTGCGTTTCGTCCTATTTAGGATTAGTCAGTTAGATGGTGGTTTATAACTGATAGAATCGTGATAGACAGTTGTTTAAGTGATTTCAAATATCTTTCTACAACCGTGTTTATAATGACGTCGTAGTTCTCATCACACACACACACACTCTATCAACAGCTTTTATTACTCTATGTAACACAATATAGTCTTTCTCAAATGTTCGGAAAGAAATAATGCTAGGGGGGCAGGTAACATTTTTCAAGAACTAAGAAATTGTAATAATAAATGCCTGGTAATACCAAAACTACGTAATCTCTTCATATGGTATATTGAACGTAACTCCTTCTTTGATGTTTGCAAACTATGCGTAGACCAATAAAGAAAAGAAGTAAAAGTTACACCAAGCTAAGTAACATTCAACATTGTGTCCAGTTCAGAATCTACAGTTTTACAAATATCATGCGAAGTAACCTCATAAAGATGCTTAGACCTGTTCTATATAACAGTAATTTGGCATTTGACGATCATAGTTTAACATTCACTGCTAAAGATCCATTCATTTCCAAACAATTTTGTTATTTTCGACAACTTAAGAGGAATGACGAACTTTCAGTGTGAAGATTACATTCTTGTCTTTCTTTTGTATTCATTTTGCCCTAATCTCACATCGTTTACTGTTAGTGTACCATGTTACAGTTATGAATTACAGTTAATTGATTGTGTACACGTTACCTCAATTCACTACCACTGTCTGCTTATTTGGCTGATTGTATGGTTTAGTTTATTTTTATATAAAGAAATGCTTGAAATATAATACGATGTGTGTAGTTGATGTATCAGATCTTGTCCTTCTAATTTCAGCTTGAGACTGAATGGGTATTGAGCAGACGTGCAGTGACTGACAAGACACTCTCATTGGCGTTTGTCACTGTAATCTTGTGCCCCAACTAATTGGTCACACCTTCAGCTATATCAGACTTCTTTGACATTATAACAAACGTAACGATGAAGACAATGACATAGAAATCGTAAGATCATCTGCATAGAAGAGAGCAAATCATACAAGAAAAGAACAGTATGTCATGTAAAGACATTTAATGTACTATCATTTAATTTGTATTGTGACTGTCAAGTGGAATCCAGGACGCGCGTTTCGTCCTATTTGGGTTTCATCGGCTGGATGTACCCGCATCCCAATGTTGATGTTCACAGTAAAATACGAACTCAGTCCGTTTCGTGTCATACGCCACCGCGTACACCACTAGATTACTGAGTCCAGTCAGTCACGTTTGTGCAATGGCGAATTAAAAGTAGAATGAATTTGTATATTCCCACTTATTTGTTATATACAAATTTAATGTACTACTTATTGATCGATTCAAACTCCATATTACAACATGAATTATCCCTAACACCATGAAAATTGAATCATCTATTCTGTTGTATTAATGTATGACTTATTTTAACTACTTCATAGATTCATTTAGATACTTCTGAATGAATCTAATGCAATAGACATCTTCTCTTGGTTCTATTGTATTCTCCATTATTACTTATTCTAACCTAAAGTTTTATCAAATAACAAATCATCTTAGCATGAATCATTCATTAATAACTGTGAGAATACATATCTATTCGATGTATAGATGTGGTATACTTTTATTATGAGAAATCATATCAATTAGCATAGTGAGGAAAGATAGAAAGTAGTGTATTGGCACTAGTCTTCTTTGAATACATCTGTAGTTTATACAAGATTGAATGTATTGGACAAGTTTTATATCAGATCGTATATTCACACAAATGAGTATTTTTATACAGACTGGTTTACATCTAATGCAAATGAAGTTGTATGTGCATGAAGAAAACCTCCTTTTCAAGAAACTATGGTCAGTGATCTACATTAAAGGGGAGGGATTTTATAGAATTATAGTTAGTTTATTGTTTATATACATCAGGTGTTGATCTAGACCTCCTGATGTAATTGCGATGTCAAGGGGGAATGGTGGGATGTCACTAGGTAGTCGATCACTACGATCACACAGTTGTTTGATGCTTCTTTGTTTACAATGATATCAGAATGAAGTCATTTTACGATAAATGAAAATAACAGCCTTGAAACTAGTCTTTAAATTAACATTAAGTATCCTTATTCTCGTCAGGAGGATTTGGAAGAAAGAACAAGTCGAAACAGTTTGAAAAGTAGGGTACTTAATCAAGATACCAGAGAAAGTATCAGAATATCACTGCTATGAAATTCTGTGCTAAGACAAAACTGTTTCCCTGAATTTTCAATTCTTGATTTTTATTCAAAATCTAAATTAGACTATTTCGTGACATCGAAATCAGCACACAATTACAACAGTCTTCTTTATCTAATTTATTTTTATTGTATCGTTGAACTACTTAGGATAATTAAGTAGCTTGTTAATTCATGAAACATTTTTAGAACGTGTTCGCTATTGAGATTTAGATTACAATCTCAAGTGGTATCACTTTACCCATTTGATTACACTGCTATTTCAATTTACTGATCTGATTTTCTATGTACAACAGTAATTTCTCCTCTTCTTGGCTTATAACCTTTTACTGTTTGCTATATCTTAATATAAAGATACTGTTGACATATTCATTCGGCAGTTCTACTTCAATGTAACTCTTATCTACTGATTGTTTTCAGGAAAAGCATTTTATCTGACTATGATTCTACTGAATTAATCGATGTCATGAAACTTCACAACACTAACTCTGCGGATTCATAATTTCAGGATGTAACTTGTGATGGATTAGAGGGTAAACAAGTTTAGTTTAGTTAAATCATATAAAGAATTTGGAAGTTACCCACTAGTGGAAATGAATGAAGTGGTCTAAAATACATCAAGAACTAAGTAAAGTTAAAAGTTTCAAATGTCTGACATTAGCTAAGTTGACTAATGGTTAAGGATTTGTGGCAACACCTACAGGCCTCAGAAGTGATCTACTGTAAATGAGTCGTGAATGCACACTGTCAGTGAGGTGTTCTATAACGGAACCGAATAACTGTCATAGAACTTGATGCATTATTTACTAAAGTCATGAAATTCAAAGTATTACATTATGAATCTACTATAAATAGATACCCACTGATAATCAGTGTAGTTGTTTCTAATATTGGACTCCTATACAAGACGTTAGACGATGAAAACAATGTCAAACACTAATTGATCTTCATTAACTATTTCTTCGAACTGAAAGCATCTTGTTATGTCAAGTAAAAATTCGCAAAATCTTCACAACATTCAATCAAAAGTTACTTTTGATGAAGATGTCAAAATAGTTAAACAAATAGACAGTGGTAATGAATGAAGAAAGTAGAGATTTCAACTGATGTTGAACGAATTATTTTGGTATATCTTGGTGAGGATTACAGATGTCTAGGAGAACAGATTAAATGCAGTTAAACTAAGTAACAATGGAGTCAGGGGTTAAAAGTTCACAAGTTACGGGTTATAACTTCATAAGATCAACTAGTATCATTCACCTGGCAGGAATATTGGCGCTTGGCGTTTTCCTTCGAATATATCATTGAATTTTATTTCGTAGGGGCACATACACGATCTAAATGAATATTGGAATGATTGTATTTTAAATGTTTAACTTCCCCACCCCCCGAAACTTCATGAAATTAACATCTCATGATACGCCTATGAAGTGAGAAGCAACCCAGGAATAAACCACAGTGATATAAAAAGAGAAGTAACTGATTTCTTAGAAGTGTACACTTTGTGATTACAGTAGAACATTAGAACGATCAAAAGTGATTCATAAACTATTCTCTCTAAATAACTGGTCGACTACTGTATGGAGGTAAGTAACATTTTACGCCTTCCTAGATCAACTTGAAAAATTATCGAATATACATGTAAATGAGCTGTAGAAATGTCATTATGGTTATCCAGTTGTATGTACAGTATGAACCTAATTTTACTTAAGTCATTATAAATGAACTGATATTGAACTGCTGTGGATAAAAGGTGAGCAATGCCTTTGTAGTTGCATATTGTAATCGATTGTGTACATACACAGACCTGGATTATGTTCACAGGAAAGGGAATCGACAATCTGAAGATTGACTTATTGTCATGTAAATTTCAGTAACAAAATAAATCGATATGACAATGATGATTGGATGTATATTTTTACAGTTGGTAACAACACGTTGAACTGTGTAATCACTCAATCAATCAATCAATAATTGGAATATGCTCGAATGTAGGAGTAACTAGATAATGTCGGAAATCATTCAGTCAATTATTAGTTGTCGTCATGCAGCTGGCAGTAATCCATCTCCTTGATTTATATTGTTGGAATTCGCCCACATGTATATGGCTTCTGATGTTATTCAGATGTCATTATTCGATCAGAATATAAATCTTTTTGAAAATTTCAGCTCCGTTGAAGTTGCACCCTGATTTTATTGAATGTAATGCTGTTGATGAAATATTTTCAAGTTTTCTTAGATCTTCAGAGGATTTAGGAATTTGCTTTAAAGTAAGTGTGTGTTCCTTCATCCTTACATTCAACTGTCGTAATGCATTTCCTACGTGTGTAGCATTACATTCCTTGCATTTCATCTTATGAAAACAGTTCATTTGCAATTTCTTCGATACTCTATTCTTGATACTTAGAAGTACAAGGTCAGTTGGATTGTTTGTCTGGTAGATGATACGTATACATAGGCAGTTTGACAGTATTCTCCATTCAACCCTGTTCTAAGCAATCCTTTCCAGCTGTCTCCAGTTACTAATTATCCTTTAAATATCTGCTTCCAGCACTCGACGCAGTGTGTTCACTGGCCTTCCGCTTTTTCGTTTCCAACAGGGTTCCAAGTTAGTGCTTGTCTCGTACTGCAGTCAGATGATTTCCGCAATGTATGTCCTATCCATTTCCTACGTCGTTTTCTGATTTCCTCTTCAGCTGGAAGTTGGTTTGTTCTATTCCATAGTAGGCTATTGCTGATGGTTTCCGGCCAACAGAAATTCAATATATTGCGTAGACAGTTGTTAATAAATACCTGTGCTCTCCTGAGGATGTTTGCAGTAGTTCTCCACGTTTCAGCTCCATACAGAAGAACTGACTGGACGTTCGAGTTGAAGAGTCTAACTTTGAGGTTAGTTGACAGTTGTTCGGAGTCCCATATATTTTTCAACTGTAGGAATGCTACCCTTGCTTTGCCGATCCTTGCCATTACATCTGCATCGGATCCTCCTTGTTCATCGATGATGCTCCCCAGGTATGTAAAGGTATCTACTTCTTCCAGAGTTTCACAATCAAGTTCAATTGGATTGTTCCTCTGTGCGTTGAATTCGAGGATCTTGCTCTTTCCCTTATGTATGTTCAGGCCTATTGATGCTGAGATTGCTGCTACGTTGGTTGTCTTCACTTGTATTTGCTGGTATGTATTGGTTAAAAGAGCTAGATCGTTCGCGAAGTCCAGATCATTGAGTTGCATCCTATTAGCCATAATCTAACTGAAACAATTTAATTTTAAATTTTATGCTTATTGTCAATTTAAAAAGTTTGTTTAGTTTTTTTCTTTTAATTTTTTTTCAATAAACCTCACACGAATTACTAGTTGAACATTGAATTAATTCATGTGTAACTTTTATTTAAACAAACTAGTTAGTTTTTATTTGTTTTAGTTACTAATTCAGTAATTCAAACAGACCGCTAAAATATTGTTTGTTTACTTTGAGGTCAATAGTTTGTTTTATTGAAAAAGGAGGGGAGGTGGAGGACGAGAAATGAAGTGTAAACTTTAGTTACTATGAGGTTTTTATTTAAATAACTTAATAATAAATTGAAAATATAAGTGAATATGTAGAAGATTTTTATTTTAGGAACGATTCATTCTATTCCATATTCAAGGAATCAGAAAGATGTTGAATTTGAAGAAGTTCGAATCAATGTATAAATAAACATCTAAACTTTACACTCAACCATTAGCTTTAGAATGAATGAATTTCTTCTAGTTAAAGGGTTGTTATGACTAACATCGTTTAAGTGTTCAGGTTACGACGATCATTCATTATAAGACAAGGTAAGTCAAAGAGGATTATTCTAATTGGATGCTATGAAGATTGTTAATGTTAACTGCATATGGCAAATTAGTTTGATATGGACATCCACTGATCACCAGGACTACTTACAGTAGGACTCTTCAGCAGTGGGCATCCACGACTACACAAATGATCGAAAGCTGCATTTATAATTCTATCTTTAGATCCATAATCACTTTGCTATTACTGAACACTTAGTCGTGTATGAATTATCTATTAGAAAATATTATTAATACCCCTAGCTGACTAATGAGAAAGACATTTCCTTATAAAATTTTCTTGATAAAATTTGGCTACTAATAACCTTATAAGTAGTTCACAATTTACTGAACAATTGTGATATTCAGTGTAGCAAAACAAAACCACGAAACGAGGTATCATTTGACAATAATTGGTCACTTGACTTGATTAGGACTAATGTCATGTCAACCACTTCGTTTTATAAAACAGATCAGATTTCCTCGAGTAAGCTGGAATATAGTCACTATGCACAGATGGGGTTGGTTTAGAGTACATGGTAAATGAGAGTGGAGTGGTGGTCATCAACAGGAAACCTTCATTCATTTATGTCTCGTGATATTTTGCAATCATCATCAGGGCACAGCTGTAATCTAGAAGGCATTGATGATAATTGACGAAGTGAATCTAGAGCTGTTTGGTTTCATAGTGGATGGATCATTTACAATCAATCCATAATGTAGACAACTTTGATTGTGTTGTTGATTATTGACGTTATTGAATGCATTACAAATTTTCACAGATTGTACATTTTGTCCGTTGATTGATTCAAAGTCGATTTCACTAATCTGTAATTTTCTGTTAGAAAAATTTTAGAGATTTAATCACTTCTTTGTTCGAATCTACATCTTAAGAGAATTTGAAGATAATGAACATAATTCCATTTGACACCTTGTACCTACAGATCATGTGTTTACACCACTTTATGAGATTTTATCCTTTTTCCAACCTTAAAGTTTGTCATTAGAACATGTGAAAGTTAATAGTTCTTTCATTGGTTCATCAACAGTGATGTAGGCTTATTAAGAAAATCCATACTCTTCGACATATTGTAAATAGTTTTCCCACTAAATAAAGAGAATTTCGCTATAATCTTATCTTTTTTTAATCACACATCTAGTCATGTGTCATAGTCTATGAAGCTCCAGACAGTCTTGAATCACCTTCGTATAAACGCTTAAATTCAACAAACCAACATTATTTATTATAGGAATATGATAATTATACGATGTACTCATAGCCATAAACAGATTCAATCTATGCACAAATCAAATGACTCTGAACACAAGTAAAAGTGACCTACAGTGAAGTGTACTAGTGATAAACTGGACGATTGAAGAACAACCACCAACTTTTAGAACTGCTTTCTCAGAGGTTGTAAATGAAATTGAATATATTTCATTTCATTTCTATTATTAATATTAATATGTTACCCTTATTTTTATCTCTAAGTTGACCTATTAACTGTTGCTATGTGATTTTTTTATTCATGCACTGATACCAATCGATTGTGTACTTGTCGTTCCAGTTTTAGATCACTATTGTTGCCTCTGTTTTACATTAATATTATTGGAACATGTTTAACATCTATGTTAATAGGATTCCTGAAATATAAATTGATTCGGTTATCAGTCTTATGTTCTACCTATCCAACTTTGGATTGGTATCTTTATGGGCATCGTTTAAGTTAAGTTGTGAATGATAAGCGGAACCCAGGATGTGCATTTCGTTCTATTCGAAAATCATTAGTTGAATATACTTGTATCCCAGTGCTGATATTCACAACGGGACTCGAACGTAAAGAACACTTTTGAACTATCACTTTATCGAGGCACATACAGAAACAAAGGCTGATCAGTTTAAATTCATGATAAATCAACAGAAAGATCTAAATGCATCGTTTAATCAGTCTATTTGTCTTCGATCATTACAATAGTCCAAGAAAGTCTGTATCAATAATTCTTTAGTTGTCACTATATTACAACAATAGTGTTTCTGCATTATGCAATACATCACAGGTATCTGGAATGTTTCCCAGTTTTCATTGTTAATCTGACCCTTCTACTACTTCCAGATCAATTCACCAATTCAAGAACATCAACAATCACTCAATTATGTTTGTAAACAAATTGATTACGTCAAAGATCAATGTAATTCTGAAATCTATCAGATGCCACAGAGAACCTAAAAGAAACAACTACAAGTGAAAGCTTATTAAGATCTAATAATAACTAGGTAGTTAATCTATCGAAACGACAATCGATGAAAACGAAGGAACAGCTTTTACAAAATGGATTGATCTGCGGTACAAGATAATATTCGAGATCTGAATTCGTTCCTGCATTTAAGTTTTCATTCAAAACATCAAAAATGAACTAAGAAACTCAACAGTAAATAAGAGAGACTATAGTAACTACGGGCAAAAAGCCATACTCAACTGACTGCTTAGGAACAAATGCACTGAAGAAGTTAGGAAACAGATATTGATAGACTCCCATATGACGAACGACGCACAACAGTAGGTATGGACAAAGAAGACTACATTACAGAATTTGAATGTCAGCTAAGGAATGAAGGCATATGCCAACCAATGAACATAAATGTATTCTAGAAGATGGTTAACTACATCTCTTGCACTTTAAATAAGCTTATCTAATCCAGAAAAATAACAAAACAAGACCATTAGATAATGAAATCAAATGGCTTTGCTCTTCATTGATTCTATGCAGACCCGAATGATTCAAACCAAAGGTCCCCTTAAGAACAATCTTCTTAATTCCAAGGCAATATCACATGACAATACAAGAACTGCTCGACGAAATAAAGAAAAATACACAAGGAGATAAAACAAAACAAATTGGTTTGAAGAGGGCTAGGTGAGGAATTACAGAACATGTGTTAACAACAGTCAATAAAATGCAAGATCAGCAGAAAAATCTGGTAGTCAACTGTGACAAAACAATTCACATGGCTCACTTCTATCAGAAGTTTGGTTTACGGAATTCGCTCAACAGAATAATGAAAGCTTGGTAATTAAACATTCCAGTTAAGTAAACTTAGTATAATTCAACTTCATCATTCATATTTCTGTCGTCGATTACATGGATGCATTGATACAAGTGATAGCACAGTATATTTTTTCCAACTGCTTCCTCTTATTACTGTAAATGGAAGTGTGGAAGACTATCACATCATCAGATGTAGTCTTTCTCGTCGGCAATACAGTTCATTGTTTACATTATTTAATGAAACTGTGCTGTGAATAGATGAAGTCTATTGAAATAACCAATCTATGACATGATCATCAGAATGAATTGACTTAAAGCTTGTAGAATAGTTCATAGTTTGACATTCAATTCATAAAGACACTAAATATGTTGTGCAGAAGAATAATAGAAATCTCAGAGGTAAGTCATTCACCATAGAAAACACAAATCTTCACTTTAAGTACAAATACTCTCCAGCATTTAGGAAAATGGATGTGAATACCTTTATTTAATTTGTAATAAGTCATACAAAACGGACAATATTCTTGATTAATCTACCGAAGACACGTCAGAAATGAAGATGATTATTGCCATGAACAATTAACAATAAAAAGAATCCTGTATTTAATACAATATGAATTTTATCAAGAGTGGATTTATTGTTTGTATTCAGCAAAGATTAAGTGTCATTATAAACAAGAGAGAACTGAACGCCTGTTATGTTATAGTATGAAACTTCTATTGGTATGTATAGACTACTTGAAACAATAATTGGAAGGAAATAACAAATTCTGTAATTAATTGATGACATAATCACAAACGTATTACGAATTGACTGAAATAGAAATATCAACCGTAAGGAGCCAGCTCAGTGGTCCAATAATAAAGCGCTCGTCGCGGAGCCAGACAGTCCTGGTTTCGATCCCCAACGGGGTCGTGGATGTGCACTGCTGAGGAGTCCCATACTATGACGAAACATCTGTCAAGTGCTTCTAGGTGATCAATGGTTGTCTGATTCTAAACAATTCGTGATATCAGGATCAAAAATTGAATCTCTGGATTTCAACGAATTGTTTCTCAAGTTACTTCAAAAATCGACTAACAGTAGATAATCATTGAAAATTAGAAGCATCATTCATGTTTCCCCCATGATGGTTATTCACCAACGGAAATAGACATGAAATTGTGTGATAGATTGCTGAATGACTGATTTAAGAAATGTAAACGATTGTCTAAAGGCTAAGCGATAGCTACAAAGTTTGAAACAACTTTGATTACATCACTGATAATTGTGATACTTAGGCTCATGATAATTAAATTATCCAACATTCAAACTGTTTATTGAGAAATAAAGTTTTGTACGGACTATGTACTTCTGACTTAGTGATTTAAAAGAAAGTCGTTATCATCTCAAAGTATGATCTTCACAACAATCATGTAACTGCTCTACTAAGGCGTTTCAACTCAATAGTTACTTACTGCTCTTTGATTTATAGTGAATATCAAGATGCCATCAATTGGTGAATTAAACTATGCTCAGATTGTTTAACGGGGAACTTGTTAAATAACGTACACTAATTCATTCGTAATTCAAGAGTTTAAAAATCACTGTAATGCTGATATAGTGCCACAGTCGATGAAGATTCGCATCTGAGTTATTTTACTTTATATCAGTACACTGAGTCTAAGCTCGTTATTACCTACTCGGTGGTATCAACAAACGCGAAAGATGTTTCGAAGATACCCACGAATAATTATTAACAGCCTACGAATGTTATCAACTCTACGCAACAAATCACAACAGACTGCTGCCTAGTCTACTTCTCCTTTGATTAGTAGATAGACATTTTGACTAAGCCATAGGTAAGTTAACAGAATTCAAGCGAGCGTTTTCATTGCATGCCAACATTTTGTCAGACATCAACCTATCAGCGCCGACCAACCTTCTAAAATAAGTGAAGGGATCAACAGGCTCAACTACTTCACTCACTATCTTTAGTTGAATAGATTTAAACGCAAACTTATTTACATATAGAGTGGAGAGGAACACATTCTCAACATTCTTAAATTGTTGCCTAAAGCTACCAAAAGACTTTGCATCCTATCATTATTCACGCCAAACATAACTATATCAACTGTGTATTCGAAATCAACAAAGCGAACTCATGATAAAAGACTATTCACTGACAATTCAAATATTGCGAGCATTATTTCACGTAGTAAGTCTATGATGAAATTCAACAAAAATAAACATTGTGAATAGCGTCGATCGTAACCACTTAAGGTTGCATGTAAATTGATCTCAAATGAAAATTTTCAAAATAAAAGAGAATAAAATGAAAGATAATATGGTACTGTTTTTTACTTTTTGACGGAATAAACATAGAAAGCCTGAATAATAATGTTGTATAATATCGTTGTTGTGTTAACATTTCATGATGAAATACAAGCCAATCGACATGAATGAACAAAGAGGAAGTTATATGACTTATTGAATTCATCATCGGTGTAAATAGATTCATTGCATTGATACACTTCCCTTATTCAGTATTATCATCGTTAAAAGTATAAAGAGACAATTAAGGCAAACAAACAAACAAATATCACGTAGGCGATCATAAGAAGATGAAGAGAACACCGATGACTGTCAACAAGTCTAGACGTAAAGTATACGCGTCTATGTCTGCCAGTAGGTTGATAAAACTGAAACTGAGAAACTATGTGATGCTTTATTAGCCACAGATTCATGATGCAGTGAGGAACTATTCAGAGAAAAACAATAAGCAAATATGATTTCTTTTATTTATGGATGTGTGTGAAAATGTTCGTTATGCTATTCAGTTTACTTCAATTGACTTAGTAATTCAAATGAATGCAAACAGAATAACAAATTTAATACGATGCATTATCGTTGTTGAGGTTGTAGTTAGTACGTGATTGTATGTGTTTATTTGTTGCAAAGTAGCTAGTTCACAATTCCACACGTATTCCTTCACATTCAAACACTGTGTCACCAGCATTAAATTGTGTACTGCATAAATTAGCTGCAGGCAATAGACCAAAATGATTTGCTGTAAGACGATCAGAACCTTTTTGTTCATCTAATCGACCACATGGTGTTTCTAACCAACGTATCCATTCTTTAGGTTCATCTGTTGGAAGTATCATGATAGATGCATCAGGAGAATTGGCATCACAACGACAAAGGTATGCAACATCTGAAGAAGAAGAAAATTATATTTGCAATTAGGTACATTAAATCCTCTTAGTAAATCTTGTGTTTTAGCTTAAACTACTGCCTACTTACGTGCTGGTTTTGACACCAAAACCACCTAAAAGTTTTCATTAAAAAAATCAAAAGCTGAAAAAAATAAGTTTACTTCATTGAATACAAAAACTGTGGGAAAATCAGGTGCATTTATAGTTTACAGCTGCCTACAAATCACTACTGAAATGCATCCCACTCATAAACGAGAAGCTAAGATACTGATCAGTGCATCGATCTTATATCAAGGCTTGTTGAAAGCCTACTGAATGTTGACTAACTATAATTTTTTCGACTACTTCTTTGGTATCTTTCCAAATCATTTTAATGCCTAATCTAAAGAACAGAAATTCTGAGAATTTTCATAGATGTTTGGAAAGATAGAAACACACAGTGTGTTCTGTTACAAATAAGAAGTAAGTCAAAGAGAATGAAGTTGATATAAAGCAAAATTTTGCAAAATAAACTGTTAAAGCTTCAATGAGATTGGCTAAAAGCTTCACACTATGAACTATGTAGCGAATCACTTATTATTCAACAGAACATATCTGACCAAATTGCTGCATTTCTTATAAAGACTCTGCATATTGTTAGCTTTTTCATCAAAGTTTTAACAAGGTTTATGTACTTCAGAACACAGCTATCTATGACAAACACTGTTAGTCTATAGAATCGAATGTAACTTTCAATTCAATAAACACTATTAATGCTTTCAATCGCTACGTGTATTCTAAAACTGTACAAAGGAAGAACATCCGAGCAATACAGCTATGACCAGCTCTTAAAATTCGCCTGACATTAATGGGTTTGTAGTCTACAAGTCTTAGCCTGGTAATTATTGCTGAAAATATTTGCTGGCATTTTTTCGGTCACACTGATTCCTCAGCAAGTTATTGTATGTATATTTTGGTCCTCTGGTATAAACTATGGTGAATAACAATAGACACTATTTAGATCAAATAATATCGAGATCCAAGATTCTATCGAGAATATCATTCAAACTAATTGCAGCAACTGGACGACCAACTTTAAAAATCTATTGATTTAATCTATGCAGTCCAGCTTCTTTTCCCTGCTTCAGATTACCTCTATCTTTTCAACTTCCGTAAAAATCAAGTGGTTGATGCCAACCTTGGAAATAATAAGTAGCTGGAAAATGTAACGAGTTAGTGTTATTATCGATGGAGTTTGATGTAAACAACCAACACATCCTATTCCAGATATTTATAGAAGATAAAACAAATATTTCAGTCTAGAAAATGTTGTGTGTATGTATAAGAAGTCGATTGGGAGTGGTCTCTCGATTTTTCGATAAAATACCTTAGTAGAGAAATAACGCAAAGTTATAAAATCGTCTATTCTTAGACAAGTTATAGTCAACAAATAACATGTACAATTTTTAAGACCAATTCGTATGTACCAAAAAGTATACAGACAGCAAATGCTTGTTCAATAGCACCATAAGGCTATTGTTCAGTGACACTTTATTTAGTTTATGATATAACGGGATAATCATTTAATGCCATTAACGATAACTTTCACACTTCTGACTTGTATGAACTCCACTTGTCATCACTTGTCATTGGAACTTCAAAGAGCTGTGAAGCAGTTCATTAGTAAGTTGATTGATATAGTTTTGATTTCTTATTTATACTTGTCACAGATTTGTCTAAGTTAATTACGAATAACTACTAGGTAAGGCTACACAACAATGATATTTTCGTGTGTGATTCATCAGCAGTTTGCACCTAGAATCCCATCAGAGATTGAACCAAGGACTCCGACTCAGTGGTACTGATGGCTAAGCGTTCACCTTAGGACATAAAGGTACTATGCAAGGTCATTAATGAGGTCGTGAGTACGTACTGTTTAGGAGTCCCATACAAAATGGCTGTCTAGTTTACCTTTATTTTCAATGATATCCAACTAAAATCACCATGCGACGAATGAAAATATTTACTCAGTCATTAAAACTTAAATTCCTTAACTTCCATTCACATTAATTAACTCATGTAAATAAGATAGTAAAACTTTCTGAAGATAAATCCATGGCTTCCTACGTATTTAACATAATCTTCATAGACATGGAATTAAAAGCCTGCGGGTAATAAACATGATGAAAAAGATAATTAAAACACAGACAAACACACTGAAAAGTACATCGATGTATATACAAAAATACACAAACTTAGGTGTACACCTACAATACAATATACATGTCATTATGATAATATGCAGCGATGATAGACGACAGTCACATCGATAGACAGAAGTCAGATAGGATGCCAAAATTAAAAAAAATAACTCATCGACCTATTTAGACTACAATAATTGAATGTGTTATTGTTTGAATAATGATTATTCAATGAAAATACATTAACTATTTCCAGGTTTGTATGTTTTTTTTCATCTACCAATAACAACTCGAGTAGACAAAAGCAGTAAATAGATTCATCTCTTTGAATGATGATGAAAACAGACACTGAAATTACAGAATATCATTTAGTGAGAATAAGTGTTAGAGAATACTGAAGTATATAATAATGCAATCCTTTTGCTAAATTCGCTCAAGATAACATTACGAGCAACTAATTCATACAGAATATTAGATGATGAATGATAAGTGCTAATTGCTTCACTCATAACATAGTATATTGTAAAAAACCATTTCCCCACTTCGACAATTCATTAACTCCTATAATTAATCTGTAGTATGGCTATTTAAAAATATTCACTATAATTCTCGACGTTTTCAATATAATTAGTATATAGTGCAAGATGTTACACTGAACGATACGCATTTTATAAACTGATTATATAAATAGTATTTGAAATTCAGATATAAACGATACAGCTCGAGACTACTACTAAATGATTAAGTAATAAGTTTCTGAGTAATTAAATTACGAGTCTACAACACAAAATACGCCCCTTCTAACTATAATACTTTCCTTTACAGTTAACAAGATTCATTTACCTGCTGTAATTCTTCTGTCCACTGTGCTCACATCTTGATGAGCGAATCACTAGAGACGTTGCTTGCTTGATTGTAATCCCTCGAAATATCAACACCAGTTGGAATATCATTATATTCTTCCTTGTCTGATTCAAAATAATAAGCTAATAAGCCACATATAAAGAAACGAAATATATATGCGTATGAACAGTAAGTAGTTGGGGAAATTTAAAAACAAAAAGACAAATTAGTAGCTTATTTGATATTGCTTGATCTGCTTTAAAGAGGTGTCAGAGTCATTCACACTATATAAACTTTCTATAGGTATACTACATAACGACAACGTAACAGTAAAATAAAACGAATTGATGATACGTCAATTCCACATTATTATGAATGGTTTTCAAAATTCCTGCATATTACAGTTACAGGCAAGTGAGTAAAGGTAGGTCAATACACTGGTGATCAAACATTGAAGCATTTGATTCACACTAACATTCCAATGAATCCGTCACCCAAAAACGTTCCATTCGATTGATTATAGGTGGCCACTACATTCCAACTTTACTAATAGCTTAGCAGTTTGAAGTAATAAGAATGAAGTAACGAAATGTTCTACACACCCACTTATTTTTAAATTCAGACCCAATTAAATCCAGTATCATTGTGATGAGCTTGAGTAAATTATTTGATTAATATGCGTCTATATGTTGGTATCTCAGATCTGTGGTTGGTTGGGTATATAGCTACTCGCCACACCAGTTCAAGTGCATTTGAGAAATTGGAAGATTGACATACTTGAAAACAAGCGTGTTCACTTCAGAGCAGAGTTCTGGAACATGCAACTGCCATGCTACTAGAAAGTTGTCTGCCTGATTGTGTTAAAAATTTATAGTGAAGAGTGTAAACAGACTAGTCTGTCATAATCAACGTGGAGTCTAAAACTGTTAGCACCAAACGAGCCTGATTAAAGCATGCTCAAAACATGCTCATGAAGCTGTGCTGTGATTGGTCCATTCTCGGCTAATCAGAGTCAATGAACAATCGGGAAGTTTCTGGAATACTCTATATCGGTGTTTATATAAACTCTAGTGTAATTATTTGCTTTCCATTTGCCTTCGCTGTTATTTTCTCAATACAACTTGCTACCTGCTCTACACTTGTTCTCATTTGGGGATCAAGTCGCTGTCGTTGTCGAACTGTAGAATACTAAGTGGCATTAATCCATAATATTACCGGAACAAATAGAGATAACACAACTTTACAAGGACAAATGTCCATTAGCACAAATTGGTGTAACACGGAAGAACAGGAGTAAGGTAGGTTAATAAGAATAAATCAGGATACTTCGTGCGGAATGGCGTAAATTTAACGAGCATTAAAACGTTCTATTATACATGCATGGTCTGCGCTTAACACCTATTCCGGGAGAAAAACGACCTAGGATTGCACATGTGATTGTCAAACTTATTGAAACAGTCAACTATGCAGAATTCACGAACTGACGTTCCTTGAGGTCTACACTATAGTTACATCACAGAGGTGAAGATGAAAGAAACTCATGGTGCGTAAAAGTGAGATATCACTTAAGCGTCAGTTTTTTGATAAATGCTATATTGAGTAATACAATGACACGCAAAAACGTTTACATAATGACCTACATTAGTCAGCATTTTTCAAGTCATAGAAAGGGATATATATTTAATAAACTAGCCAAAACAATACTGACCGTTAACTGCTAAACTGCTAAACGTGTATACACTGTCAATTACGCTAAACACTGACACTAGAGTTTCATCGAATGACATTCACAGGGCATTTTACCAGAAAATGCAACGGGGTAAGAAGCATGATGTTAGCACGAGACGAACCTGATTAAAGCATGCTCAAAACATGCTCATGAAGCTGTGCTGTGATTGATCCATTCTAAGCCAACTAGAGCTAATGACTAATCGGGAGGTTTCTAGAATACTCTAAACCATTGTTTATATAAACCCTAGTGTAATTATTTGCTCCGATTTTGCCTCTCGCTGTTATTTTTCTCAATACATCTTGCTACCTGCTCTACACTTGTTCTGATTTGGAATCAAGTCAATAGAGAAAACAAAACGAATTCACGATGCCTATATCAGATGATCAACTTCATCGCATCTTTCAACAACAGCAGACGCAGCTGGACTCTCAATTGCGGTTAATTGATATTCTGACCCAGCAACTCCAAATGCAAATCTCTGTATCATGCACCACATCATCTATGTCTGTGGATACAGTTGGCAACAGTATTCCAGAATTTAATTATGATCCTGAATGTGGAATTATTTTCACAACGTAGTTCAAACGACAGGAAGATACATTCAGAATAGAATTTCCGAATCAGAACGATGCATAGAAAACATGTCTGTTGGTGTGCAAACTAGGTCCCAGCGAATATGCATGTTTTTTGACCATATACTGCCGAAGTTGCCTCAACAGCTCAGTTTCGAGGAGGTAGTGAAACAACTGTCAGAGATATTTGGTAAATCTACATCACTGCTTAGTATTCGTTATAAGCGCCTCAGGTTAGTGAAAAGTGAAACCGATGACTACAGAATGTTAGCTGATGTCTTCAACCGAGTGTGTGAGCGCTTCAGATTACACTCCTTGACAGATGACCAATTTAAATGTTTAGTCTTCATCGGAGCTCTCCAGTCACCTGAAGATGCAGAAGTTCGGGCACGTTTTTTATCTCGACTTGACCGAGATCTCAACATACAACTCGAAACGCTGGTGGATGAGTGCAAAAGACTACAAAGTATCAAACACGATAACGCATTAGTGGAGCAGGTAAATCCAAATCTAACTAGTGGTACTGTAAATGCAATTAATAGGTTCCAGTCTCAGAAGCCCAATAGAAAAGAGTCAACATCCAACGAACCTATGTGGTGGTTAGGATTGTGTACGCTTCTGCGAATTTAAAAGACCCGGATGTCAGATGTGTAACAAACGCGGACACAAAGAAGGCTACTGCCCACCGAATGGTATGTCCTAGTCCAAGAAGAAAGATGAACGCTCTCGACATACGGTGAAGTCAGTCGATTCTCAATCACTTTCTGTAGTAGCAGCTTTCAGAACAGACAACACTCACAGAAAGTATCTTACTATTCTAATCAACGGCATCCCCGCACGTCTTCAAATTGACACAGCATCTGATATCACTCTAGTGTCTAGAAAAACCTACGACTTGTTTGGCAGACCACCAATGACACCATCTACAAAGACAGCTACAAATGCATCTGGCGGTGTACTGAAACTTGTCGGCGAGTGAGATTGTGAATTTTCCTCCAATGGAATAAACTCTAATGGGGCATGCTATCGAACAGATCGACCGAACCTTGACCTCCTTGGTTTAGATATGTTAACGAAGCTCGGCCTAATGGATATTCCTGTCAATAGCATTCGCAACAAAATATGCTTTTCAGCAGGTAACCAAATGTTGTCAAAGAAGACAAGTGAAAATCTAGTTAAGAAGCTACAGCATAAGTTTGCACCAGTTTTCCATAATGGTTTGCGTTGCTGCTCGATGATAAAAGCTAATCTATTCACGAAAGTAGGTGCTGCACCACGCAAAGCAAAGGCTTTAGTCATGGCCAATAACAAAGTCGCCATGGCAGCGCTTACATCTGGATATCGCTGGTCTGTTTCATGGTAAGATGTATCTTCTGTTAATTGATGCTCATACTAAGTGGTCGGAAATCTTTCGTATGGAGCGTCCAACTGCAATGTCTACAGTACGAAAGTTACGACAAGTATTCAGTCGTTTTGGGCTCCCTGAAACAACTGCTACAGATAATGGAACACAATTCGTTTCTGCCTTGTTCACTGAATTTTGTCGATGTAACGGTATCAATCATGTCCGAACACCGCCCTTCTATCCCCAATCTAACGGTCAAGTCGAACGCTTCGTTAGTACCTTCAAAAACGCCATGCGAAAATCTAACACGGAGGAGACAACGGAAGAGATCCCAGAGAGATTTCTATTTATTTATCGGACTACTCCAAACCCACAAACAGCAAATGGTATCTCTCCAGCAGAAGCACTACTCGGTAGAAAGGTGCGTACAGCTTTCGATGTTATCCATCCAGTAACAGCGAGTCTCAACGAAACATACCTATGGAGATGCAGTTTAACCAACATCATGGGGTGCCGAAACGATATTTCACTGTCGGTCAAAAAATACTCGCAAGGGACTACCATGGCAATTATCCTAGATGGGTGGCAGGTCGGATCCTGCGAAGGAGAGGTAATGTTATTTACGAGGTATCAGTTGGTTCGTCAATTCGGGTAAGACATGCGAACCAGTTGAAATCAGCTTCTGCTTGTTTCGAGAAAACTCATTATAGAATACCACTGGATATTCTACTTCATACCATTAAGATTCGACTACCTGAAGTAGTCCTGAAGGACAAAAAAAAGGAAACTACTTCCCTACTCCCAAGAAGGTGGGGAGACAAAAGGCGTGAACCAATGAGTTTGATGCAAGTGGATCCTAATAGCGAATCCTACGGATTTTTCCAAAGAGGAAGTGCTAGCACGAAACGAGCCTGATTAAAGCATGCTCAAAACATGCTCACGAAGCTGTGCTGTGATTGGTCCATTCTTAGCCAACTAGAGCTAATGACCAATCGAGAAGTTTCTGGAATACTTTATACCATTGTTTATGTAAACCCTAGTGTAATTATTTGCTTTGCTTTTGCCTCTCGCTGTTATATTTCTCAATACATCTTGCTACCTGCTCTACACTTGTTCTGATTTGGGATCAAGTCGCTGTCGTTGTCAAACCGTAGAATACTAAGCGGGATTAATACATAATATTACTGGGATAAATAGAACTAACAGTAGGACAATTTAACACATAAGTAATTTTACATTTATCGGTGGACATGACTGTTACGGCCGAACCAATAAATGACAACCGAGAAGTATCAAGGTTACAGCAGCCACTTTATACATTATGTTGACGTTAGAGAATCTTCTGAATGCAAATAGTGGTAATAAGCCTGTAATTTGCTCGAATACAACCGGAATGTTAAGAAAAGTATTAAATTGTGAATGCGGAAACGAGACGACAATTTTTGAAAACCCAAATAATTTGACATTGTTATGGCATTCGGTGCAGTGATTATTAGTGTAAGAAGTCCATCAGATCAAATTCCTTTTTAACTCATTCTAAACAAGGATTGAGACAATTTTTGTATTGATCACCCTTTCTAGACTCGTAGGAAGATACTTCTTACCTGAAACAATAATATTTAGTGACAATTGGAAACCTTACGAATCGCTTAAATATGGGGTACGTCTACAGGGTTTTAGTGCACAAGAAATACTGAGTTAATTCATCAATGGGAGTCAATACTAATACTACTGAGCCAATGTACAATCAAGTAAGGTGTCATTAGGGTCACAAGGTTGCTATGCCGTCACCCAGACGAATACTAATAAACAATAGATTGTGAAACTAAGTCCATAGAATGCGAGAACAACTTTAAAAAGTTTTCTGGTGAAACAAAAACAATAAGCACTCCACGCATTTCAATATCAGTCACAAACAGTTCATTAGAAATTATGGACTTCGCACTGCATTACAGATTATGGTTAAGCCATAATATTACCCGTATATTTTATTTTAAAGAATGAATATTTTGTATTTGACCAAAGACTTCGGTGAGAAAGGGAGGCATATTACAAGTCTTGGCTAAGTTCTTAATTAAACCACGAATGTCCCAAAAAAATCGTTGATCCTAGTTTGGAACCGTGATTGCTTAATTCTGATTAAGGCTTCTAAGGTCATTTCACAATCGCTTAAGTTCGGCCGTATAAGTCATATCAACCCTTTTTTTTCCTAGCATATAAAACAATCATATTGCTGATTGATTCCTATGAACAGAGATCTAGACATGACCTACTATCAAGATATGCTGGATCCATTGATGTGCACCCACGATCAAGTTGTGCGCTACAAAATGACCCAGTATCCAATATCGAGGGGACGAGCTAGTGTAAACCAATTGGTTTCGTCGCACTTGTATTTCGATTGTTCATGGTAAGACTTTAGTTAGCTGATGTTATTCAGCGATAGATATTTAACCATATGACTTCACTCTTCCTCGCAAATTCAGCTGAAGTGATTTATTAACCAATATATATATTTTATATTTTTCATTATTATGATGTCTATAATCCACTTTTAAAAGACATTTCTACTGAAGTATTCAATACATGTGTGACGACCTAGTGTGAGCTAATTGACTTCTTTGTGCTCACGTTTTAACTTTTAGGCAGCGGTTCTTGTGACACAGTGAACATATATGTGTCACTGTAATTCAAATGTTTAATATTTTAACCTTGTTAATTTTTTATTTTTAGTTGTATTTGCTTTTATGGTTATGAATAAAGGGCTGTGGGTAACCAAGGGCATGAACAATAAAATGATTAGGGATGATAAGTATACCGGAGTGTACTGTTCATCTAAATTGTCACGATTGCTCTTCTGATTGAATATGAAGTGTTCCCCGGATATAGGACCAAGTTGCGCTTGTCGTATAACCAAAGACACTTCTATCGAATGGACCCCACTCTTACGAATGAGAAATCAGAAGGCAATTAAGGATGGAAGCGAAACTGTATTTGAGCGTATACAGAACTTTAATGGGATAGCAACGTCTAGGCTGACAAACTAGAGAGAGATGCTACCCACGGTGGTTCGAGTCGTGATCTGGTGAAGATGCGTGACCGCGCGCCTTCAACTAGCAGTGTCCGCTAAAACAAACATGGTCAGCATCAATGTCGAGAGCCTATGCAACTATTTATTTTGGGGATTATTCACCGCTACAGCTCACTCCCCCCCTAATGGGTTCGTGAGGACCCTAAGACGTGCCAGCCAAAGGATAAAACCCAATGCGTCAGACATTGGTAAACGTTCCTTCGATAGCTTGCGATGTTGTGCAGCTTCTGGCCGTCTGTACCTAAACTATGGTGTCGTTGCATAAAATAATTGTACATAAAATAAAATTCTTGTTTCTTCCACATTCTTCTGTTTGTTTCCAGACGGCCTGGAAGTCGAAAAGAAAAAATAAAATTTAAATCTGTGCGTTAAGTGTACAAAAAAAGGTAATTGTTAACTCGATGCGTCTATATAAAAAAAAAACGTGTTGAATACCGACAACAAATAATGAAAAGTTTTTTTTTTTTTTGACACAAAATTTCATAAAGTGCACACAGTAAAATTATTATTATTACTTTTTTTAGAAAAAAAATACATAAATAATAATAATAGGTTTATCGATTTTTATTTTATTTTATTTTTCTTCGTTATTATTTAAGACAACAAGAAAATTGTGATACGTACGTGGGTAGTGGGAGGAAATCAGTAAACATAGTATTCGTTTAGGTTTTCTGGAAATCGAACTTTTCTACCAGAACGCGTAGCTTTCGGCGTTACAAGGCTCTTTGATGCTTCTACTTGCGTGTTAGTTATTGCTTGAGGCGTAATGACTTCGTTCGTGCTACATTTTGCAGGTGTTGCAGCGAATTCGACACTAAAAGGTGTACCTTCTAGGTAAGCTGCTTTGAGGCGGTCAATGCTGACGTTATCCTCGTGGCCATTCTTGTCAATCGTATAGTACTTCGTTTCACGTTTCAGGACCTTGTATGGCCCTACGTAGGTTGCGTCGAGAGGTCGGCGTACGGCATCACGACGTACGAAAACGTGTGTACTATATTTTAAGGCAGGTTGGATAAAGGTGTCTGTCGATTGTTGTCTAGTTTGAACTGGCTTAACTGAACGCATAGCATTAGTAAGCCGATTCACGTAAGAGTTCATATCCAGGTTTGCCGAAGTGGAAGCGGTTTCCACAAACTCACCTGGTAGTCGAAGAGTAGTTCCGTAGACTAATTCTGCGACACTACATCCAACATCTTTCTTCACTGTGCTGCGAATCCCGAGTAAAACTAGTGGTAAGGCGTCGGTCCACTGAGGGATGTCTGTTGCTGAAAGTGATGCTTTCAGTTGTCGATGAAATCTTTCTACCAAACCATTAGATTGTGGGTGGTAGGCGGTCGTCCTGAAACGTGTAGTTCCAAGAAGTTTGGTCAGAGCGTGGAACAATCCCGATTCAAACTGACGTCCACGGTCTGTCGTTATTATAGATGGACAACCAAAGTTGGCTACCCATCGTTCGACGAAAGCGCGAGCAATCGTTTCACTAGTGATGTCTTTGAGTGGAATCGCTTCTGGCCAGCATGTAAATCGGTCCACGCATGTCAGAAGATAAGAAAATCCATTTGATTCTGGTAGAGGTCCCACCAAATCAAGGTGGACGTGATCGAATCGAGCGTCAGGGGTTGAGAAAGTGCCTAGGGGGCATTTGTTATGTTGGATTTCCTTGTTCTTTTGGCAGGATATGCAGGTGCGTGCCCATTCTTTAATATCCTTATTCATTTTTGGCCAGCAGAATCTATCGGTAATCAGTTTACGTGTAGCACGAATTCCAGGATGAGAAAGGTTGTGCAATGTGTCGAAGATGACTCGTCGATAACTCCTGGGGACGACTGGACGGGCTAAACCTGTAGAGGAATCACAAATTAAAGTGTTCTTACCTTTCTTAATCGTTTTGGTTTGGAGTTGGAGCGTTGTTGCAGCTAACTCGTGATGAAAGTCGATATCTTCACTTTGAAGTTGAGCTAGTTTAACAAGGTCGATTCCTTGGATACGATTCAAGGAATGTATTCTCGATAAGGCATCAGCAACTACATTGTTAGCTCCCGATATATGTCGTATGTCTGTAGAGAATTGGGAGATATAGTCAAGATGATGCGACTCTCGTGGAGAGTACTTATCTGAAGATGATTTCATCGAAAACGTCAGTGGTTTATGGTCGGTGAATATTGCAAATTCCCGGCCTTCGATGGAATGTTGAAAATGACGTACAGCACAGTACATAGCTAGAAGTTCACGTCCAAAAGTACTGTATCTTGATTCGGTGTCGTTTAATCGTCTTGAGAAAAATGCTAAAGGCTGCCAAGCTTGGTTAGTCCATTGTTGCAGAACTGCGCCAATCGCTGAGTCAGAAGCGTCGACCGCAATGCTGACGGGAGCCTCAGTATTGTAGTGTGCTAGCATAGTTACTTTGGCTATTGCCTCTTTAATTGCAACGAAGGCTTTCTTTGATTCTGGATCCATTGTGATCGCCTTTTTGTTCCCACGAAGTTGATCTGTTAGTGGTTTCACTATAGATGCACAGTTGGGGATAAATCGTCTGTAAAAACTTACCAAGCCGTTGAAAGCTCGTAACTGCTTAATGGTTGTTGGTTCCGGATACTCCAGAATTGCCGCCACCTTGTGTTCTTGAGGCTGTATACCATTAGCATCAATGGTATGCCCCAGGAAGTCCAACAAAGTTGTTCCGATTTGACATTTTTGTATATTAATAGTAATTCCGTATTGCTGCAGTCTTTGAAAAGCTGTGTCCAAATGTTTCATGTGTGTTTCCTCGTCTGGGCTTGCTATCAAGCAGTCGTCGACATATGCATGGACATAGTCGAGCCCGCGAAACACGTCGTCAATGAAACGTTGAAACGTTTGTGCTGCATTCCTCAAGCCGAGGGGCATTCGAAGGAATTCGTAAAGACCGAACGGGGTTACAATAGCCGTTTTTGGGATGTCATTTTCTGCCATCGGTATTTGATTGTAGGCTTTTACAAGATCAATTTTTGAGAATACTTTCATTCCCTTTAACGTGGCCGTGAGGTCGTGGATGTGAGGTAAAGGGTAGCGATCTGGCGTAGTTTGTGCGTTAAGACGTCGATAATCCCCGGTAGGACGCCAATCATTGCTGTCTTTCTTCGGGACCATATGTAATGGAGACGACCATGGGCTGCTGGATGGGCGGATTATTCCCAGGTCAATCATATGGTCGAATTCGTTCTTAGCAATCCTTAATTTTTCGGGTGCTAATCGGCGTGCTTTGGAGAATACATGTTGACCTGTAGTCGTGATGTGATGTGTAACATTGCTGGTTACACATGATAACTTCGATGTCGCCTTATTCAGGTCCGGATACTTGTCAAGTATTGGCTGAAAATAAGGGTTAATTAAATGCTTAAAGCGAAGAGGACATAGGCTACAACCTGAAGCAGTGGTTCCACGTACGTACAGCTTTGTGTTGCTGTCGACTAGCCTCTTTTTGCTAGCGTCCACAAGCAAGTTGTGGTGGCTTAGTAAGTCTATGCCTATGATAGGTATTTTCACATCAGCGATAGTGAAAATCCAGTGTATGGGTTTTCGCAACCCCACGTTTAAGTAGACATATTTCTTACCATACGTGGCTATGTGTTTTCCGTCAGCTGCCTGTAGATCAAATGCAGCTTCATGTTGGCGATCAGATGAAGTTGCAGGAAGGACGCTGACTTCTGCGCCAGTATCGACGAGGTAGCGAACCTTCGTTATCACATCAGAGATGAATAACAGGCGGCTGTTTCCACCGGCTACGGTTGCCGCTAACGCGTGCCGGCGGGATAGTTTCCCGAAGCAGTGGGTTTGAGGCTAGGGAAACAACAGGGGTTTCTACATTTCTTTGATTCCTTGCCATAGGTGTTGTGGTACCAACACCAATGTGAATTTTCTGTTCGTCGACGTCGAGATGAGGATATTTTACGCGACGAACTTCGTCTTCGAGGATTGTTTGGTCGGCGTTGCTCGTGTAGATCAAGGAAACGAGAAATAGTATGGCACAATTTAGTAATTTCGGTTTCGGTTTCTAGAGGCTTTTCTGTAACAGAATAAACCTCATTGTGGCGAGTTCTGGTGATCTCCAGAATTCGATCGGCAGATGAAGCTAGTTCATCTACTGGGTTGTTGTTAAAAGTTACTAACACTGCTTGCACTTGTTGTGGCAGTTTTGATAAGAATAGTTGACGGAAAAGTCCTTCGTCAAAAGTACGTTGACCTATTACCTCTTTCATGCGCAATAACATTTCGGTCGCAGAACCGTTACCAAGATCAATAGTATGAAACGACTCATCAAGACGTTGTCTGTCAGACAAATCTCCTCGTTTAAGAATCGATTTTTTGAGTTGTTCGTACGGTTCTAGGCAGTCAGGACTAAAAAAGAAGGGGGTGACGTACCTGTTCAATTCACGCGGAAGTGACCTTGCAACCGCCAGAAATTGAACGCGTGGATCAGTCACACATTGGTTTTGGAATTCTGCTTCTGCGTAGCAGAACCAGGCTTCGACATTATCTGCCCAGAAAGGAATGAGCTGAAAGTTTGGAGGCGTAGGGGTCTTAATCCTAATTAGCTTAGGAGTCTGGTCTGACATCATAAAAATAGTAATGAATGCAAATACAAAATTACTGTGAAAAATATGCGGTAAAAAAAATTAAACCACCAAAATTACTCTGTTTTAAACTATAAAAAGGAACGGACTCACAGTAAATTATCGTGTCCAGATCACGTCGGGCTCACCAATGAAGTGTTCCCCGGATATAGGACCAAGTTGCGCTTGTCGTATAACCAAAGACACTTCTATCGAATGGACCCCACTCTTACGAATGAGAAATCAGAAGGCAATTAAGGATGGAAGCGAAACTGTATTTGAGCGTATACAGAACTTTAATGGGATAGCAACGTCTAGGCTGACAAACTAGAGAGAGATGCTACCCACGGTGGTTCGAGTCGTGATCTGGTGAAGATGCGTGACCGCGCGCCTTCAACTAGCAGTGTCCGCTAAAACAAACATGGTCAGCATCAATGTCGAGAGCCTATGCAACTATTTATTTTGGGGATTATTCACCGCTACAGCTCACTCCCCCCCTAATGGGTTCGTGAGGACCCTAAGACGTGCCAGCCAAAGGATAAAACCCAATGCGTCAGACATTGGTAAACGTTCCTTCGATAGCTTGCGATGTTGTGCAGCTTCTGGCCGTCTGTACCTAAACTATGGTGTCGTTGCATAAAATAATTGTACATAAAATAAAATTCTTGTTTCTTCCACATTCTTCTGTTTGTTTCCAGACGGCCTGGAAGTCGAAAAGAAAAAATAAAATTTAAATCTGTGCGTTAAGTGTACAAAAAAAGGTAATTGTTAACTCGATGGGTCTATATAAAAAAAACGTGTTGAATACCGACAACAAATAATGAAAAGTTTTTTTTTTTTTTTGACACAAAATTTCATAAAGTGCACACAGTAAAATTATTATTATTACTTTTTTTAGAAAAAAAATACATAAATAATAATAATAGGTTTATCGATTTTTATTTTATTTTTCTTCGTTATTATTTAAGACAACAAGAAAATTGTGATACGTACGTGGGTAGTGGGAGGAAATCAGTAAACATAGTACAAATATAAAAAATGCGCGGCTCACGAGAACTCTCATCATGCGGCAAACATCTTAGTCACATAACTTGGCTAGTTGTTTAGTACTGGATATACTTCACCATCCTATCGACATTGATTTATTTTGGAAAGCTTGAATTCTCTTGTTACTTCTTATAACTTTTCATAGCTTAATTTCATGGGCATTCATTCGAAGTAATGAACTTGTAGCGACTTAAGTTAACTAGCTAAAAGTTGATTTCACAACTTATGTATACAGGTAGATAAGAAAGCTTAAGTATTCATTTACTTCCTTATTCTTTATAGGGAATATATTTCCTATTATCTTATATAGAACGTCGAGAGACAATGTGTGTTTGAATAATTAGAATTCCGCTCCAACAGTCTCCTGTGCACGATATCAAATAAAGACCTATTACCAAAGATTATTGTTTCTTCTGTTGAAATAGAACGGAACGTGCCAAGATATTATACTGGTGAGCCCTGTATCGCACATTATATTGAACTTATTATTGTACGTTAAATAAGCCTTCTGTTTTTGCAATAATTTAAATTACGTATATATTATATATAGTATTCCATTTTTATCGTTAGGTACTACTATTAGACTCATTATTTTCCGTTTTTTATTGCATTATTATATTGTTAATAACATATCAGACTCAATCCCAACTAAAAGCCTAGAGGATTTGTCAGCGGTAGACATAGACACCGTTATGACTACAAAAGTCCGACTTCCAGAATTCGATCGTAGTGATCCTGAGTTGCGGTTCACTCAGCTAGAGCATTATTTCACGAGACACAACATAAAATCTGAAGGAGTTCGCTATCGAGACCTATGTTCAGTCCTACCTCCCTCAGTAGCCAAAGAAGTCCGAGACTTGATTTTAAGTCCAATAACAACACAACCATACACCATCCTCAGACGAGAGATAATGAATCGTCTATCATTATCAGATGGTCAAAGAATTCAAAGGCTTTTCCAAGGAGAAACATTAGGTGATAGGTTACCATCACAGTTTTTGCGTCATCTTTAAGCTTTAGTAGGCGACAACACAGTGGGTGAAGCAGTCCTAAAACAAGGATGGATACAAGCTCTCCAATGCTGCGTTCAACACTGTTTGGACGCACAAGATCCTGACACCTCGCTATCTCATTTAGCACGGATCGCGGACCGGATAATGGAAAGAGGTCCACTAGCCGCATCATATATGGTACATCATACTCAAAAAGCGGAATCAACAAATGATCCAGTCATAGCACAACTGATTGCGAGTGTTAAAAGTCTTACAGAAGCTGTCAGCAAAATGCAAACGAGTGATAGAAATAGGGGCAGGTCACCACAACGACCAAGATCCAAATCACGGAACAGGTCACAAGGGTCCAGACAATCCGGACAATTTTGTTGGTATCACTGGAAATTCGGTGCTCAATCGACCAGATGCAACCAACCATGCGCCTGGCCCAAACAGACTTCGAAGAACCAGGGAAACGAATAACCCCTCCACAGGTTGCGACAACTGAGGAGGGGTACCTAAACAGTCGCTTATTTTACGTTAGAGACAGAAATTCAGGCTTGAACGTTTTGGTAGATACTGGTGCTGCACTTAGTATCATTCCTAAGAATAAAACCGAGCTGGGTCGAGAAACTTCCTCAGTTACACTTCAAGCTGCCAATAAGACTAAAATCGCGACGTTTGGGCAGAAAACGTTGACTCTAGATTTGGGGTTTAGAAGACAATTTCCTTGGGTTTTCACTGTAGCCGATCTAGATCTGGCAATTTCAGGAATGGATTTCTTAGAGAGATATGAATTTCTAGTTGACACTAAAAAACGACGTTCGACATTAAAAGAAACTTCGAAATTCACAAAAGGCATAGAAAGTAATATCACATCTCTAAACTTAATACAAACTCCGCCAGTAACAACGGAAAAGTTCCAGGATATACTCGCGGAATTTCCAAACCTAATAAAATCAAACCCTCAAACTTCCAAAACTAAGTTAAAAGTATGTCATATAATCAAAACGGTAGGTGCACCTGTTTTTGCTAAGCCTAGGAGATTAGCATCTGATAAGCTTAAAATAGCTAGAGCCGAATTCGATTACATGCTACAGCTGGGCATAATACGTCCATCTGATAGCCAGTGGGCATCTCCTTTGCATATGGTTCCAAAGAAAAATAAAGGCGATTGGAGACCGTGCGGGGATTACAGAGCCCTTAACCGTCAAACGGTACCAGACAGGTACCCGATACTACATATACATGACTCTACAATTGGTTTACAGGATATGAAGGTATTTACTAAAATCGACTTAGTCAGGACATATCACAATATTCCAGTAGCTGAGGAAGATTTTCCAAAGACAGCCATCACAACACCTTTTGGATTATTGGAGTTTGTACGCATGCCATTCGGCCTACGGAACGCGGCACAAACATTCCAAAGGTTTATGGATAATCTGCTTCGAGATATTCCGTTTGCTCAGGGGTACATAGATGACTTACTGATTGCCAGCATGGACTTAAAATCACATGAACAACATGTGAGAACAGTGTTGGGACGATTAAATCAAAATGGCATGAAGATTCATCAAAGTAAGTGCGTTTTCGGTGTAGAAACATTAGAATTTCATGGGCATACCAAAAGCCCTGAAGGAATTACACCAATCAAACAAGAGGTAGACACTATTACACAATACCCTATACCAAGCTCTCTGACACAACTTTGATGTTTTCTAGGTTTCATAAACTTTTATCGCAGATTCATACCCGGTTGTGCACAACTAATGCAACCATTGACGGATTCGCCCAAAGGAAAACCGAAGGAATTCAAACTAACCTCTGAGGCTGTCGAAGCTATTAACCAGTTAAAGGATAAACTTGCTCAAACAGCTACATTAACTTATCCAAATTCTCATTACCCATTTGCTTTGATGGTAGATGCTTCTGACAAAGCTGTAGGCGGTACTCTTAACCAACTAGTTAAAAACGCCTGAAAACCGATCGCATCCTTCTCAAAGAAACTCGCTCCAGCAGAGACGAGATATTCTACTTTCAGTCGAGAACTCCTCGCAATCTACCTAATCATCAAGCATTTCCGACACATGCTCGAAGGCAGGGAATTCACAGTTTATACGGATCATAAACCGTTAACCAATGCATTAAAAGCGAAAGCCGATAAATACTCACCTCGAGAAGTCCGACACCTCGACTACATATCGCAGTTCACTAGTGATATACGTCACGTAAAAGATCAAGACAACCAGGCGGCAGATGCGTTATCAAGATTAGAAATGAATATAATATAACAGTTAACAGTAAATTTCGAGACTTTGAGAGACACCCAGGAAGATGACCTAGAATTACAAAACCTACTGTCAACTGAAAGCTCTAGTCTCAAACTAAAACAGTTTCCATGTTTCAGGACCAAAACAATTAGAGCACCACTTAGCCTTCCTTTTGAAGGTCCATTTAAGGTTATTGCAAGAAAACCGAAATATTTTGTAATTCAGAAGCAAGGAAACATCGACTCAATAAGTATTGACAGGCTAAAACCGGCTTAAATAGATAATCAACCCCCATACGTGTTGTTAGATCGTTTACCCGACCAAACAATCACGGAACTAGAAAGTGAAAACGTTAAGACTATAAAATTGGCTAAAAGCGTTAGATGGGCACAACCGATTGTCCAGACAAGGATACCAACGTTTCTAGTTAAGTCTAAAGGGTAATCACGTAATGTCTGAAATCTCGAGTTTGTAGATATGTATTTAAAAATTTTGATAAAATAAACAGTAATTTTCGCTTTGCCCTATATCGACGTTGTCTAAGTAGTTTTATTAATAATTAGTAATAGTCCAAAGTATTATTCTACACATTTCCACGCGGATTTTGTTTTTTTGATATATGAACGATATAGTCCTTTTTTTTTGTATATATAAAACAAATTGTACTTAAGCAATATATTCTTAAACAATCCGTTGAGTACTGTAATCCGAAAACCTATCAACGGAGATAAGGCACTAAAAAACAGAATCTTTAATTCAGGTGAGTGTGGTGAGCAAGTTTCGCCTGCAGAACTAATAATTTTCCTAGGTTCCTCACTATTAGTAGACAATACCATAAATAACACAAATGAACCTCACCAACACGAATTCCGAAGACAACCCAGGCGAGTTTCACTGTTTCTACAAGTTGATTTACTAAACACACCACTATTTAATATGTATGCATTTTTACTTAGACTAATACTAAAACCATTTTTCACTGGAGATATGCATTTTTAATAACTTGATACGACAACATACTACTACAAAAAAGTGTGCTGCTTTTCAGGAAACATATCATATTCCATAGTGATTCAACTGTTTTTAGTTCTAATTGTTTTTGTTACAAGATATAAATAGCACTAAGCTAACTACAGTAAGTTATTAAACGTCTACATTATTTTTAGCATTTGTCAACTGTAGTAACATAAGTCATGTCTAAAATTTTAGATTTTGTTGGTATATTTTCTTTGTTTTTTAGTAATTTATAAAAACTTACACACTTGTAAGATTAGAATCTACTCATTTATTAGTTGACTTTAGAAGATACAGCTTCACTATGACTTTCATGCCTACCACTCATCAAGTGAGTAATCTGTAAAGCGCAGATTATTTCCTTAACCTAATAAGCTTAAGCACTCTTATATTATCGGTAATTCATTTTTTTTCTAAGTATTTACCATAATTTTCATCCTAATGGTTACTATCAGTACCCACCGTTACGAACCCAGTCATAAAAGGCGGTTGTCACATGTTCAAGGTAGCCTATCCGGTCTGATTCCTGGCACGTTTAAGCACTTATATATATATATATATTAATTGAATTGATAAACATTTTTTTGTAATGCATTTGCATGCACAGATATCTACACCATGTTTATTTTCTTCCAGGTTCCAAACTAATCTGGAAACCGAACACTTACGTAGAAACGAAGACTTATCAATTATAATTGTACATTTTATTTTTGTGTTTTAACTTTTTATACAAACAGTGGAGCAATTCTTTAGGTGTGATGGAGTTTCAACAATATTTTTTGAAGTAGATTCTTCTTTCATTTTGACTTGAGGGCGACTCAAGAGGCAGGTGAGTAAACACCTGATAACCGGACAGAGCATGGGAAAATCGTACCTCACCAACATGGTGTTGGGTAGCCCGCTCGCGGTAATTCCTCAGATATTCTTGTTCCATTTTCTTACTCTTATTTTCCAATCTCTGGTCACCGATAGGAGCTTAAGTCCAAGTATCTAATTATCATTTGTAGGAGAATGTAAACCCTAAATATTCGATAACCAGTACTAAAAGTAAATGTAATCCACGTTGCATCGTCGAATACTAAAAGACTGTTTACAGTTGATCTAATGTCAAATGCTGAATGTGCTAGTAATTATCTATTGAGCTACAGTGGAAGAACTACGATAATTTTATTAGTTAAGTTGATCGAACTGACGTTCCTACGGAAGCCAATTCTAGGAGGAAGCTAATGTAGCGACTTAAGTTAACTAGCTAAAAGTTGATTTCACAACTTATGTATACAGGTAGATAAGAAAGCTTAAGTATTCATTTACTTCCTTATTCTTTATAGGGAATATATTTCCTATTATCTTATATAGAACGTCGAGAGACAATGTGTGTTTGAATAATTAGAATTCCGCTCCAACAGTCTCCTGTGCACGATATCAAATAAAGACCTATTACCAAAGATTATTGTTTCTTCTGTTGAAATAGAACGGAACGTGCCAAGATATTATACTGGTGAGCCCTGTATCGCACATTATATTGAACTTATTATTGTACGTTAAATAAGCCTTCTGTTTTTGCAATAATTTAAATTACGTATATATTATATATAGTATTCCATTTTTATCGTTAGGTACTACTATTAGACTCATTATTTTCCGTTTTTTATTGCATTATTATATTGTTAATAACATATCAGACTCAATCCCAACTAAAAGCCTAGAGGATTTGTCAGCGGTAGACATAGACACCGTTATGACTACAAAAGTCCGACTTCCAGAATTCGATCGTAGTGATCCTGAGTTGCGGTTCACTCAGCTAGAGCATTATTTCACGAGACACAACATAAAATCTGAAGGAGTTCGCTATCGAGACCTATGTTCAGTCCTACCTCCCTCAGTAGCCAAAGAAGTCCGAGACTTGATTTTAAGTCCAATAACAACACAACCATACACCATCCTCAGACGAGAGATAATGAATCGTCTATCATTATCAGATGGTCAAAGAATTCAAAGGCTTTTCCAAGGAGAAACATTAGGTGATAGGTTACCATCACAGTTTTTGCGTCATCTTTAAGCTTTAGTAGGCGACAACACAGTGGGTGAAGCAGTCCTAAAACAAGGATGGATACAAGCTCTCCAATGCTGCGTTCAACACTGTTTGGACGCACAAGATCCTGACACCTCGCTATCTCATTTAGCACGGATCGCGGACCGGATAATGGAAAGAGGTCCACTAGCCGCATCATATATGGTACATCATACTCAAAAAGCGGAATCAACAAATGATCCAGTCATAGCACAACTGATTGCGAGTGTTAAAAGTCTTACAGAAGCTGTCAGCAAAATGCAAACGAGTGATAGAAATAGGGGCAGGTCACCACAACGACCAAGATCCAAATCACGGAACAGGTCACAAGGGTCCAGACAATCCGGACAATTTTGTTGGTATCACTGGAAATTCGGTGCTCAATCGACCAGATGCAACCAACCATGCACCTGGCCCAAACAGACTTCGAAGAACCAGGGAAACGAATAACCCCTCCACAGGTTGCGACAACTGAGGAGGGGTGCCTAAACAGTCTCTTATTTTACGTTAAAAACAAAAATTCAGGCTTGAACCTTTTTGTAGATACTGGTGCTGCACTTGGTATCATTCCTAAGTATAAAACCAGGCTGGGTCGAGAAATTTCCTCAGTTACACTTCAAGCTGCCAAGAAGACTTGAGTCGCGACGTTTGGGCAGAAAACGTTGACTCTAGATTTGGGGTTTAGAAGACAATTTCCTTGGGTTTTCACTGTAGCCGACCTAAATCTGGCAATTTTAGGAACTGATTTCTTAGAGAGATATGAATTTCTAGTTGACACTAAAAAACGACGTTTAACATTAAAAGAAACTTCAAAATTCACAAAAGGCATAGAAAGTAATATCACATCTCTAAACTTAATACAAACTCCGCCAGCAACAACGGAAAAGTTCCAGGATATACTCGCGGAATTTCCGAACCTAACAAAATCAAACCCTCAAATTTTCAAAACTAAGTTAAAAGTATGTCATATAATCAAAACGGAAAGTGCACCTGTTTTTGCTAAGCCTAGGAGATTACCACCTGATAAGCTTAAAATAGCTAGAGCCGAATTCGATTACTTGCTACAGCTGGGCATAATAAGTCTATCTGATAGCCAGTGGGCATCTCCTTTGCATATGGTTCCAAAAAAAATAAAGACAATCGAAGACCGTGCGGGGATTACAGAGCCCTTAATCGTCAAACGGTACCAGACAGGTACCCGATACTACATATACAAGACTTTACAAGTGGCTTACAGGATATGAAGGTGTTTACTAAAATCGACTTAGTCAGGACATATCACAATATTCCAGTAGCTGAGGAAGATTTTCCAAAGACAGCCATCACAACACCTTTTGGATTATTGGAGTTTGTACGCATGCCATTCGGCCTACGGAACGCGGCACAAACATTCCAAAGGTTTATGGATAATCTGCTTCGAGATATTCCGTTTGCTCAGGGGTACATAGATGACTTACTGATTGCCAGCATGGACTTAAAATCACATGAACAACATGTGAGAACAGTGTTGGGACGATTAAATCAAAATGGCATGAAGATTCATCAAAGTAAGTGCGTTTTCGGTGTAGAAACATTAGAATTTCATGGGCATACCAAAAGCCCTGAAGGAATTACACCAATCAAACAAGAGGTAGACACTATTACACAATACCCTATACCAAGCTCTCTGACACAACTTTGATGTTTTCTAGGTTTCATAAACTTTTATCGCAGATTCATACCCGGTTGTGCACAACTAATGCAACCATTGACGGATTCGCCCAAAGGAAAACCGAAGGAATTCAAACTAACCTCTGAGGCTGTCGAAGCTATTAACCAGTTAAAGGATAAACTTGCTCAAACAGCTACATTAACTTATCCAAATTCTCATTACCCATTTGCTTTGATGGTAGATGCTTCTGACAAAGCTGTAGGCGGTACTCTTAACCAACTAGTTAAAAACGCCTGAAAACCGATCGCATCCTTCTCAAAGAAACTCGCTCCAGCAGAGACGAGATATTCTACTTTCAGTCGAGAACTCCTCGCAATCTACCTAATCATCAAGCATTTCCGACACATGCTCGAAGGCAGGGAATTCACAGTTTATACGGATCATAAACCGTTAACCAATGCATTAAAAGCGAAAGCCGATAAATACTCACCTCGAGAAGTCCGACACCTCGACTACATATCGCAGTTCACTAGTGATATACGTCACGTAAAAGATCAAGACAACCAGGCGGCAGATGCGTTATCAAGATTAGAAATGAATATAATATAACAGTTAACAGTAAATTTCGAGACTTTGAGAGACACCCAGGAAGATGACCTAGAATTACAAAACCTACTGTCAACTGAAAGCTCTAGTCTCAAACTAAAACAGTTTCCATGTTTCAGGACCAAAACAATTAGAGCACCACTTAGCCTTCCTTTTGAAGGTCCATTTAAGGTTATTGCAAGAAAACCGAAATATTTTGTAATTCAGAAGCAAGGAAACATCGACTCAGTAAGTATTGACAGGCTAAAACCGGCTTAAATAGATAATCAACCCCCATACGTGTTGTTAGATCGTTTACCCGACCAAACAATCACGGAACTAGAAAGTGAAAACGTTAAGACTATAAAATTGGCTAAAAGCGTTAGATGGGCACAACCGATTGTCCAGACAAGGATACCAACGTTTCTAGTTAAGTCTAAAGGGTAATCACGTAATGTCTGAAATCTCGAGTTTGTAGATATGTATTTAAAAATTTTGATAAAATAAACAGTAATTTTCGCTTTGCCCTATATCGACGTTGTCTAAGTAGTTTTATTAATAATTAGTAATAGTCCAAAGTATTATTCTACACATTTCCACGCGGATTTTGTTTTTTTGATATATGAACGATATAGTCCTTTTTTTTTGTATATATAAAACAAATTGTACTTAAGCAATATATTCTTAAACAATCCGTTGAGTACTGTAATCCGAAAACCTATCAACGGAGATAAGGCACTAAAAAACAGAATCTTTAATTCAGGTGAGTGTGGTGAGCAAGTTTCGCCTGCAGAACTAATAATTTTCCTAGGTTCCTCACTATTAGTAGACAATACCATAAATAACACAAATGAACCTCACCAACACGAATTCCGAAGACAACCCAGGCGAGTTTCACTGTTTCTACAAGTTGATTTACTAAACACACCACTATTTAATATGTATGCATTTTTACTTAGACTAATACTAAAACCATTTTTCACTGGAGATATGCATTTTTAATAACTTGATACGACAACATACTACTACAAAAAAGTGTGCTGCTTTTCAGGAAACATATCATATTCCATAGTGATTCAACTGTTTTTAGTTCTAATTGTTTTTGTTACAAGGTATAAATAGCATTAAGCTAACTACAGTAAGTTATTAAACGTCTACATTATTTTTAGCATTTGTCAACTGTAGTAACATAAGTCATGTCTAAAATTTTAGATTTTGTTGGTATATTTTCTTTGTTTTTTAGTAATTTATAAAAACTTACACACTTGTAAGATTAGAATCTACTCATTTATTAGTTGACTTTAGAAGATACAGCTTCACTATGACTTTCATGCCTACCACTCATCAAGTGAGTAATCTGTAAAGCGCAGATTATTTCCTTAACCTAATAAGCTTAAGCACTCTTATATTATCGGTAATTCATTTTTTTCTAAGTATTTACCATAATTTTCATCCTAATGGTTACTATCAGTACCCACCGTTATGAACCCAGTCATAAAAGGCGGTTGTCACATGTTCAAGGTAGCCTATCCGGTCTGATTCCTGGCACGTTTAAGCACTTATATATATATATATATTAATTGAATTGATAAACATTTTTTTGTAATGCATTTGCATGCACAGATATCTACACCATGTTTATTTTCTTCCAGGTTCCAAACTAATCTGGAAACCGAACACTTACGTAGAAACGAAGCCTTATCAATTATAATTGTACATTTTATTTTTGTGTTTTAACTTTTTATACAAACAGTGGAGCAATTCTTTAGGTGTGATGGAGTTTCAACAATATTTTTTGAAGTAGATTCTTCTTTCATTTTGACTTGAGGGCGACTCAAGAGGCAGGTGAGTAAACACCTGATAACCGGACAGAGCATGGGAAAATCGTACCTCACCAACATGGTGTTGGGTAGCCCGCTCGCGGTAATTCCTCAGATATTCTTGTTCCATTTTCTTACTCTTATTTTCCAATCTCTGGTCACCGATAGGAGCTTAAGTCCAAGTATCTAATTATCATTTGTAGGAGAATGTAAACCCTAAATATTCGATAACCAGTACTAAAAGTAAATGTAATCCACGTTGCATCGTCGAATACTAAAAGACTGTTTACAGTTGATCTAATGTCAAATGCTGAATGTGCTAGTAATTATCTATTGAGCTACAGTGGAAGAACTACGATAATTTTATTAGTTAAGTTGATCGAACTGACGTTCCTACGGAAGCCAATTCTAGGAGGAAGCTAATGTAGCGACTTAAGTTAACTAGCTAAAAGTTGATTTCACAACTTATGTATACAGGTAGATAAGAAAGCTTAAGTATTCATTTACTTCCTTATTCTTTATAGGGAATATATTTCCTATTATCTTATATAGAACGTCGAGAGACAATGTGTGTTTGAATAATTAGAATTCCGCTCCAACAGTCTCCTGTGCACGATATCAAATAAAGACCTATTACCAAAGATTATTGTTTCTTCTGTTGAAATAGAACGGAACGTGCCAAGATATTATACTGGTGAGCCCTGTATCGCACATTATATTGAACTTATTATTGTACGTTAAATAAGCCTTCTGTTTTTGCAATAATTTAAATTACGTATATATTATATATAGTATTCCATTTTTATCGTTAGGTACTACTATTAGACTCATTATTTTCCGTTTTTTATTGCATTATTATATTGTTAATAACATATCAGACTCAATCCCAACTAAAAGCCTAGAGGATTTGTCAGCGGTAGACATAGACACCGTTATGACTACAAAAGTCCGACTTCCAGAATTCGATCGTAGTGATCCTGAGTTGCGGTTCACTCAGCTAGAGCATTATTTCACGAGACACAACATAAAATCTGAAGGAGTTCGCTATCGAGACCTATGTTCAGTCCTACCTCCCTCAGTAGCCAAAGAAGTCCGAGACTTGATTTTAAGTCCAATAACAACACAACCATACACCATCCTCAGACGAGAGATAATGAATCGTCTATCATTATCAGATGGTCAAAGAATTCAAAGGCTTTTCCAAGGAGAAACATTAGGTGATAGGTTACCATCACAGTTTTTGCGTCATCTTTAAGCTTTAGTAGGCGACAACACAGTGGGTGAAGCAGTCCTAAAACAAGGATGGATACAAGCTCTCCAATGCTGCGTTCAACACTGTTTGGACGCACAAGATCCTGACACCTCGCTATCTCATTTAGCACGGATCGCGGACCGGATAATGGAAAGAGGTCCACTAGCCGCATCATATATGGTACATCATACTCAAAAAGCGGAATCAACAAATGATCCAGTCATAGCACAACTGATTGCGAGTGTTAAAAGTCTTACAGAAGCTGTCAGCAAAATGCAAACGAGTGATAGAAATAGGGGCAGGTCACCACAACGACCAAGATCCAAATCACGGAACAGGTCACAAGGGTCCAGACAATCCGGACAATTTTGTTGGTATCACTGGAAATTCGGTGCTCAATCGACCAGATGCAACCAACCATGCGCCTGGCCCAAACAGACTTCGAAGAACCAGGGAAACGAATAACCCCTCCACAGGTTGCGACAACTGAGGAGGGGTACCTAAACAGTCGCTTATTTTACGTTAGAGACAGAAATTCAGGCTTGAACGTTTTGGTAGATACTGGTGCTGCACTTAGTATCATTCCTAAGAATAAAACCGAGCTGGGTCGAGAAACTTCCTCAGTTACACTTCAAGCTGCCAATAAGACTAAAATCGCGACGTTTGGGCAGAAAACGTTGACTCTAGATTTGGGGTTTAGAAGACAATTTCCTTGGGTTTTCACTGTAGCCGATCCCTTGGTTTGGAGTGTTGAGCTATCTCTGTGTGCTGTGATTTTAGATCTCTCTGCTCTTCTGAACTGATGAATACACGTGTTACAACTGGTGATGGGGGTGTTTACGGAAAAACGTGAAAAAATCCTAGAAGAACCCCCAGTGCTTCTTGCCAAGTCAACATCCGGCCAGCCGCCACTGCTTGAAACTTCATCAGATTATTCTGTTTGGAAGCTTTGAAATACAGCATATCTGCGTAATGTTTCAGCGTCTGAACACTTCGATTATCTTTTATCCTATCTAGATGACGAAACAGTGAAAAGAGCTACAGCTAACAGCTTTGCGGCAAGCAATTCACTTCCTCAAAATTGTAAAATCTTAGACGAGTGTTTTTCTTTGCCCGTGGATACCCAGCAGCGAACCATTTAGTTCTTATCACGTCGGCAAAAAGCGAGCGTGGATCCGATTGACTACCTCCACTCCTTGCAGCAAATGGCAGTCCAAGCGTTCCCTCACCTCGATGTCATGGCGCGAGAGGAGTTAGTACGCTACCGTTTTGTCGAGGGACTGGTGCCTTGTTAACTAAAAGAACACCTGCTTCGAATGCCACCAGTTGACACCGTTGATTTGAAAAGAACAGCACTTCGATTCCGCACGGCAGAAACATTGTCAAGTTCATCCGAGATACTTCGACAATTGGTGATGACGGTAGAGCAACCCGCAGAATTGAGGTGCATAAATAGTCTTCAGAGTGCAACAACTGTTAAGAATCTTCCCAGACAGAGCGTCAGTCGAGGGCAGTCACACGCGAGGTGGAACAGATGGCCATCTGGGAATAACTTCCGAAGCCAGCAACCGGAATGCATTTATTGCAGACGTTTCGGCAGAAATGCGAAGAGATGCGGTCATAACAGAACCCGTAACTCAGGTAAGCCGTGTCTTTATTATTTGTCTTCTTGTCATGTTAATCAGGCATGTCCGATTACGATTAAGGGTAGGGTACAAGGCTCTGAGATTGAAATATTACTAGACACAGGAGCTTCGACATCCCTTATTAAGAAAGGGTTTTTCAGAAAACTAAACCACAAAACTCAGCAAACCCGATGTCCCTCGGCATTAATCACAGCGAGTGGTGATCCGTTAAAAGTGTGCTCCAAGACGTGGCTAGATTTAACGATAGGAAAGCATCCATTTCGACAGGAATTTTTAGTTTACCCTGCACTAACGTGGGATATGATACTCGGTGTTGATTTCATGTTAAAACATCAAGTTTCTATATTCATGGACAAGTTAGAAGCCAAAATTGGCGAAGCCCTTGTACACCTACACCACTATAAGATGCTGACTAAACAAGTAGCTCATGTGGGAATTTCGGAACTTATACGTCAGGTACAGAGCAACAGAATAATAACAGAAAAAGATCGCCGCGCCACGATTGCTGTACTTCAGGAGTTCAGTTCTGTATTCGAGGAAAGTATTTCTGGTAATCGCACAAATACAGTGCAACACGCTATTTTCACAGGGGACCATCTGCCCCTTCAACAGCCGCCTCGCAGAGTACCCGTACATTACAGACCACAACTGGAGTCACTAATAAAGGATATGCTAGATAAAAAGATTATTGTTCCTTCGTCATCCCCATGGGCGTCGCCAATTGTTCTCGTGAAGGAGAAAGATTCCTCGCTCCGACTCTGTGTAGACTATCGACGCCTTAACGCTATAACGAAACGCGATTCTTTTCCACTCCCGCGGATTGATGCCACACTAGATGCCTTAAAAGGTGCTTGTTGGTTTTCCACCTTAGACCTAGCATCCGGGTACTGGCAAGTTGAAGTCCGACCGCAAGATAGAAAGAAAACTGCATTTGTAGTACCAAATGGGTTATATGAATTCCAAGTAATGCCTTTCGGGTTAACAAATGCCCCTGCTACCTTTAAAAGATTGATGCAAACAGTACTACAGGGTATAGCGCCCCACAAGTGTTTAATTTACCTCGATGACATCATTGTATACGGTAGCACACCCGAACAACATAATGCTAACCTGAGAGCTGTTCTGCAGCGTCGTAAACAACATAACCTAAAGGTAAAACCATCCAAATGCCGTCTGTTGCAGAAAGAAGTAGTATTCTTAGGACATCGTATCACTGCAGATGGCGTGGGTACCGATAATGAAAGACCCATGCCATTGTTACTTGGCCGCAACCTAAAACACCTGAAGAAGTTCACAGTTTCCTGGGTCTCGCGTCCTATTACAGACGTTTCGTTCGTAACTTTGCATCTTTGGCAGCTCCTTTGCACAGATTAACACATAAAGGGCGAAAATTCTTATGGACTATCGAGTGTCAACAGGCATTTGACACGTTGAAGGCACGGTTAACTTCACCACCTATATTAGCCTTTCCTGACACCTCAGAAGACGGAGGCGAGTTTATACTTTACACGGGTGCTAGTTCCTCAGCAATTGAAGCAGTTCTATCACAGGTAGCTCGAGATGGCCATGAGAGAGTTATTGCGTATGCCAGCCGACGACTAGATAAGAGTGAAGCACGTTATTCCACAACGCGTCGCGAAATGCTAGCATTAGTTAAATTCTTACAGCACTTCCGTCATTACCTACTGGGTAGACCTTTTGGTGTGCGCACGGATCATCGTGCATTACAGTGGCTTCGTTCTTTTCGCGAACCAGAAGGACAGGTTGCACGCTGGCAGGAACGACTGCAAGAATTTGATTTCACGTGCGAGTACCGTCCGGGGAATAGACATACAAATGCAGATGCTCTTTCTCGCCTGCCCTTACCCACAGATACCTTTGCTGCAATTCTGAGTACGGCAACAGAGACCAACTGGCCCTCGCTGCAAGCAGCAGATCCAGATTTACAGATTATTTATCAGAGACACGGGAACGTTAAGCCCTCCATGAGGAAGTTAAGAGACCAATCCCTCGCTACGCGTTGAATTTGTAACAAATGGAGCAACTTAAAACTGTATGGTAACACGCTATTTGTAATTATTGAGTCCGGACAACCCCTGCTTATAGTACCGCAAGTAAAGACTCAGAGTATTGTAGAACAAGTTCATCGCGAACTCGGACACACAGGAGAACGACAAACTGAATATGCTGTTCGCCAGCGTTTTTGGTGGCCGTCTATTCACGATGTGACTGGTTTCTGTAAAAACTGTAACACGTGTTGCCGCATAAAATCGCCCAAACAGACACCACGTGCGCCTTTGACTCTGATGGGAACAACTGGATCACACCAGCGAGTTGGCATTGATATTATGGGGCTGTTGACGATGACAAAAAAGGAAATCGTTACATATTAGTTATGGTGGATTATTTCACTAAGTGGTGTGAAGCGGCGCCCATTCCGCAACAAGACGCCCTAACAGTTGCACGGGCTTTCATTGGCCATTGGGTTTCCCGTTATGGTGCCCCACTCTCGCTCCACTCCGACCAAGGCACTGCCTTTGAAAGTCATCTCATTGCCGAAATATGCAAGTTATTAGAAATAAGGAAGACGCATACTACCGCATACCACCCAGAAAGTAACGGCCTAATCGAAAGAACAAATAGAACTATTAAAGCCATTTTACGATCGTTCATCAGCAGATCGTCAGCCGAGTTGTGGGATAAGGTACTCCCTCAATGCATGTTAGCCTACCGGACATCGGTACATGGGTCCACGGGATTCTCACCTGCTATTTTACTATTCGGGCATGAACTACGTCTTCCCGTAGAGATACAGTCGCCCTTACTACCATACGAAGAACAAGAATACGTACGGTACATCCGTACTCTCCGTGACCGCCTGGCCGATGCGTACCGCTTAGTCAACATCAACTTGCGCAGAGCTAGTAGTCATCAGAAAGACATGTACGATCGTCAAGTGAAAGGACCAGTGTATACGGTTGGAGATCGCTTTGGTTACGTAGCCCTGTGACATCGATAGGGAGCTGCAGTAAATTCCACCATTCGTGGCAAGGCCCGTTCGAAATCGTTCTCATCCGATCCCCTACTACGTTCGTATTACGAAGCCTACACCGACCTCAAGACGACGTGATAGCCGTGCACTACAACCAAATGAAGCCGGATCCGACAACAGTACATTCTAATGCTCCGTTCGTCGATCCTCCACCTGCAACTAGTTTCTATAAGGTTTCAGCTGAAGGAGGGTCAGCATATCCGTGTCCGGGACCAGGCACTGAGGACAGTGCCTCATTAGGAGAGGGGGTGGTGTAACGGAGTCAAAATCATTATGTACGATTCACTAACTCATTCTCTTTTCTTTCTATTGCAGGGCGATCAAATGTAAACGCTCTGGAAGCCGAAGAACAAGCCCTGCGTGCTATTAACTTAGATGATGACTCACAAGACGTGATAAAAACTAGCTAACCCTTTTCTGTAAAAACCCCGCGTATTTTAATTTTGAAATACAAGAGTTCCGTGACCACCGCTTTGTGTTCTCTCTTGGTGTGGAGTGTTGAGCTATCTCTGTGTGCTGTGATTTTAGATCTTTTCGCTCTTCTGAACCGATGAATACACGTGTTACAACCTATTACCAAAGATTATTGTTTCTTCTGTTAAAATAGAACGGAATGTACCAAGATATTATAAACTCACCTTATTCGCAAGTGGATTATAAAATGGCTAACAGAAGAGCTCTAGGAAATATTTTCTATTTTACTCCTGATTTCAAGGTCGTTCACTTCCGCTAAACCAGTTTTAACTTGATCCAAAACATTCACTCTTTCAAACAGATTTTTAGACAAGAGACAGAGAGGTCCGTTTGTCCAATGCTGCCACTTTTTTATTAGGATTATAAGTGGCACGGCATCAAACGCCTTCTAGAAGTACAAGAATGTTGCATGAACTGACAATTGTTCCCAACAGGTTGTCCGATTGCCCTAAGATAGGAGGTTGTTGGTGCGTAAATTAGCCCTTGGGAAAGGGATGCTTAGCAGCGAAGCATGTTTTGTTTCTAGTCTGCTGTTTCCTCATCTATTCGCTAATCAAGCTATTCATCACCTTTAACAGAATATAGACTAGTGCTACAAGCCTGTAGCATTTGCATTCTCTTCAATCACCATTATTAAAATTGGGGACAAATCAATTTTTTAATTCAATAGGAAGTTGTTGCCTACTAAAGAATGCTTGAATAGTTCGCATACCAGCCCACACATAGATTCCGTGCAAAGTTCCAAAACTAACTTACGAATAATAACTCATTTTGGTGAATTGCATGGACGCAAAGACTCTGAGACTCTGGAGTCAGTGTGATTTTACTCATTTTAAAAGTTAATAACTTTATAATACAATTGTTGTTATCTGCGTGATTTTGAATAAGTCGCTAAATGAAATAGGAACAGAGGGTCTTAAAAATTTTTTGTCTTTGAAGTCTTCTTTTCCACCCCAGATTCTAGAATTATATATTCTTTTTTTCTGGCTGGTTTACATATAGCCATAAACCAAAATAGATATCAGGGCTTGAATTATAATTTATTAGCCAGGTAGATCTGAAAACATCTAGTTTTCCATTATCCTAGTACGACTTTCCTTTCTTATCAGTAGAAAGAGACTGTGGCTCATCACTTTCCAAGGTACTACTCATTAGTATCCAGCTTACAATTCTGATCAAAGTAGTTGTTTGGTGACTTGCTTCAAGCAGAATGTTCAGTGGTTTGAACATTTTACCCTTAGAGAAACGCTGTTACATTAAATTTCTTTTATTATTGACTGTATGCTCCCAATCGGTTTGATCAGTCGTTTCAGGCTCCTTACTTCTGGATAGTGGAACCTATACTAGGCACTTTATTATGGCCAGGCAGTCTATCTTACGGTAGTAATAGCAGAGTTTATTGTCGTTTCATAATAAGCGCTTGTTTATGACTACGTCAAATATGTCCACTACGTAGTTGTTGCTTCCTGGTGGGTGTGTACATATACATTCTCAGTAAACGGTGGGTCAGTTAAGAAAAGGTGGTCCAATACGCTGATCTTTATGCTGATTTTTGCTTTTTTGTGGTGAGAAGTCCAAGTTCAATTGGTGGGGTTCAAATAATATGCGGACTGTTCATTTTAAGCACACAAGGTCTGTCCTGACGAGTTGTTGAAAGATTAGTAGTGCATACTATCCTGCTGAAGATATGGTGTTTAGATCAACTGCGAGTGTCTTTGGTAGTTCTCCATTGTACAGGGGGTTGGATCACAATTAAATACGTATCACTAGTATTCGATGTGAGGTGTGGAAAATCAACCTGTTTGGGACACCTCTACTGCTCTCTTGTTCAGTTTGGATTTGTAGGTATCTTAACGAGCTCTGGTTGGTCTCAACTAAAATATTATATAAAGTAAATGGTACTGTTTACTGAAACTTAGGAAAAGCCTTGCATTTTCTCTGCTTCAATGTTATAGGCAGAGTTTTTTACTTCTGTGGTCCTGAGTTTTAGAGTGCCTTGATAACTTAGAGTATCATTGAGATCTGCGTTCAGGTTCCTCCAGCTCACTTTTGAGAGGTGACTTAAAAAATTAAGTATACTGTACTTCTTGTTGACCACAATGGTAAGACATATAACACCCATGAAGCCATTTCTGAATGCTCAATATAGAATTTTCTGCTAACTAACCACCGTATGAAAACGATTGTTACACAACTCACTAATACTCAACAACATTTGAACTCATTTATAATTATTTTTGGTACTAATGGTTTTAATATACAGCAGATTTAGCGGAGCAATTAATGCATTGAAACTACCTGATTCATGGTGTAGACGGCACTAATTCCGATTTACTGAAATATGGCGGAGATATGATTTCAAATATTCTACTTGTTTCTTTCACTTTCTCACTAGAATCGTTGACTTGCCTGAATATATAGAAAACCACTTTCGTATTCCCAGGCACAAATGAAGCTCTACATCAAACGCTAGCAACTATCGACAAAATAACATTACTCCTCTTGTTTCAGGGATTATAAAATATAGTCAGTGAATATATATTCGTAAGCAGTATTCATCCCAGAACCTGATTATGCCTATTAAACATGGTTTCCTCTAGTTCTGATCGCGCATGACCTATCACTTGATCATCCGCAACTATATAACTAGTAACTGCAATAAGAGTCATACAGTTATCGTTTCATATCTTGACATATCCAAAAATGTGTATAACATTGATTACCTGCTATTGATAAGAAAAAGGAAGACATGCGAAATTACCTGCTCCCTATTAGATTACATCAGGTACTACCTTGGTGATCTCATATATATTGTTAATTTTAACTTCATACAGTTCAAATCTAAAACCTATGACTCTGGAGTTTATTCAAGGTAATGTTCGGAGTTCCTTTTCGTCACTCTCTATATTAATGTTATATGTAAATGCTACCCAGAATAGCTAGTCAATAATGACTGTTGATGATCTCAAATCTACACGCTCTCCTTCAAATGATGAATCGGTTACATTTCCACACGTGATTCAAAATAACGTTTAACGTGTAACGTAATAGTTCGCTACTGGGAAACCTCACTTTAACATCCACAAAATGATGAAATACGCTTCTAAGCACCACATACAACAGTCGACCGTCCACCCGTGACTTTACCGAGATACATAGTGTTGCTGTTGGTCTGACACATTTCGATGATATTTCTCCGCAGAACATATTACAACACTGATTCACAAATCAAGCAGTCTTTCAAGTACTAATCTTCGCAACTTTTACAAGTAAGAAGCCAAAATTACACTATTTAGAAATGGTTTATTTAAGAATATTTTCTGTTAATTTCCAGCTGTCTACGCGTGGGTGATGAACAAAAATTGGAGTCTGTCCAAAAGTACTTCAACTCCTATATATTAGAAATTAGTGTAGCACAAGATTAACCGACAAGTTGTCAAACACCTAACCGTCATCGCCTTTGGCTCTGGTATCTTTAAGTCAATCTCTTTGTTCTCTACAATCCGCTTGGCAAGTTAGCGTTCTCCACCTGCAACCAAAATCAACATAAGCAAACTCCCACTTCCTCATGATCTACGAACTCATATATTTAGCATTACGACTAACACTTTTGCAATCACTCGTGAGTTAACATTTTCACATTTTTCTCGATATGGAACATGCTACCAGTAGATATTAGAATATGTAAATCCCCTCCAAGTTTTATTGATTCACTTCACCGGATTATCATTCACTTCAAATCATAGGTCTCCTTAATGCATGTACTAATAGTACTTCTCTCTGGTGCTACTCTTCATTTTTACTGTCTTCTCAAAATTTTAAGGGTATATTTCACACTAGTACACAACACGAGACACACAGGGACAATAACTAGACTTGATGTAGCCAAGTCACTAGTTGTAATTTAATGGCTAGTAAATAGACACAAAGAAATGCAATGACGTGTTCCTCCCTACTTTGGAAACCACCAACTCTATTTAAACTACCCCTCTGTCTATCTAACGTAAATATATCGAGGTCTTACTCTGATAAACACACTAGATTTTCGAGACAACTAACTACTTGTCTAGCGTGTTTGTCAAAGTAAGTCCTTGATATATTTACGTTAGATAGACAGAGGGGTAGTTTAAATAGAGTTGGTGGTTTCCAAAGTAGGGAGGAACACGTCATTGCATTTCTTTGTGTCTATTTACTAGCCATTAAATTACAACTAGTGACTTAGCTACAACATGTTTTGTCATAGTCCCTATGTATCACTGTCTAGTTTATGTTCCTTAATATCTTCACATCGTCAGCATAGAACAACACTGAAGATGTGAGAATGTACGTTGTCAAGGAAGTTAAACATTGGTGCCACTGAATGTTGTTTGGTTGTATCAAGTTCCATTGTTAGCGGCCATTGGTTCCGGAACGATTGAGCAAACGTTCTGTTACTGTTGGAGTCAATATTATTCAGAAGTACACTCCTAATTACTTTCTATATTTATTGTATTGTTTTAGACTTTTGTTATTGTTGTTGTCATCGTTATTGTTACTGTTTGTCGCTGCTGTTATTGTACTCGGTGTGATTGAAGTAATTAATCGTTTTTGGACGACTTGTTGTTATTCCTTTGGGTTTCGGGATAATAACCAAGGTCGATACTCGATTAATTAGGAGCATTCGGTCGGTGGAGCAAACACAATAGTATTCTGAACTCCGGTAATTCGCTCAGTCGTAGCTTTCAGTAGGCTGATTTGACATACGTAACGTCGTTGATGAAATTAAGGAAGAGCGATGGATCTTGGGTTGTTCTTCATAATGACTTCTAGGCTTTTTTCTGGACTGATGTATTCTGTACACCTTGTTGCATGATGATCGGTCTTGCAAATAGTTTCGCAAACATAAGTGGTCTGTTGGAGAGGCTTAAACATAAGACTTTCCTAAGCAAGACTTTTGTAACGGCAACCAAACGTCCAGAAGCCATGTGCTGAAAATACAACTGGATAGGTTTCCAAATAAAATCCAATTGAGCCTACATCAAAAGAAATGATTTCCAAACAAATGATGTTCTACGCAATAAATTATTAATGTCTTATTACAAACCTTCAATACTGTAGGCACCCAGTATTAAAACAAATCGTCAACAGCCAGAAACAAAGGTATGGGCCGAGAAATTGCGGATGTGAAGATAAACAAACCAAACATAAATTGAGCACAACTAATAGGTTGAATGGGTTGGAAATAGCTTGACATGTATGATTCACGAATTTATATAATTCCTAAATTCACGGCAACACTCCCCACCAAAAGAACATTAGTTCCTTCTACAAGCGACTGAATCACTTACGACAACAAAGGAATACAAAAGATAATCAACCAAATCGCATTTATACAGACATTTAGATGTGGTGAGTCGTAGGTCTTACAACAGTACGCCTAAGACCACGCTTAAATCGATGATCCTTAGGTCTTAGAGCAGTACGCCTAGCGAGCATCACATCTATCGACGGTCTTTATAAGACACACTTTCCTAATATCCACCACACAGATTACGTTCTCGGTCCTTACTTCGTCTTGCTTCACCTGACCATTTTTACCTAGTATTGCACTCTGAAGCAGACCTAGTGGCCATTTATGTTTTTCATCGAAGTCAGAACAGATCATAACCAAGTCACTCTCCCGTAACTGCTTCACTAAATTCGTCCACTTGTGACGCTATTGTAATAGGGAAACATATTTTTGAGACTAACGCTTCCATAAGACTTTCTACCAAATAAACGAAGTTAAAGGCTATTAACAAATAGTTATCAACAATGCGCAGTAGCTGCAAGGTACAAAACTTGGTACACTTGTTCCATAAGCGCCACAGATCATCCTTAAGTAATAATGTTTTTTGCACTTCACACGATGGCTTAACTGCCAACGACTTCAATTTTATTATTACGAACCTGCTTAGCGATTTCTTGGTTAACAGAGGTGAACCCCTGAATGGACACTATTAATTTGGCAACTAACCACAAAAAATTCGTTTCCTTCACTTACGATAACATTTCTAGATCAACAACGTCATTCAGGATGTCAAGTAAATAATAATAACTATGGATTAAATGATATGGCATTTATTTACTTTAAAATCAGTCAAATTAAATTATAAATAATCTTACCAAAACAGTTTATTTGTAATTCCCAACATAATTTCTCAAAACTGGGTCTTGTATAGGTTGTTTCTTGTAGCTTTACAATTTAATTTTTACTAAATGAAGTTTAAAGCACATCTTATTAATATTGCACAGGAAGAGGTACTCGCAATTGTGACCAACATCTCGTCAACTGTTTACTTGCCGAAACGAAATCAAGAAGATATAAACACAGTACTAAGAATATTTGATTCTATTTTGTAGCAACTCTGTATAAATGATTACAACAAAGATCTTGTCGTAATTAGAGTACTAAGAATATTAAAAATCCACTACAATTAGTGACAAACAGCAAGGTCAGTGCGGTGAAAATGAATGGCAGTACTGGTTACCGCCTACTTTGCAATTAATGAAAAAATAGTAAAAATAAGAATATTCACATGAAAAGTAACGTGAAAATACACATTACCTTCAAGTGTGTTCTGTGTCTTTTTGATTATTGACTGATATGTTCCGCTAGTTACAATTCGAAATACTCAGAAATACTTTATCCACTGTATGATTTACATTCTAATAAATCATTATCAGTTGTCACTAATATCTCTACATAATTAATTGTGATGTTTCTTTCAATTTCTCTATGCGATTGTTGTTATGATACGCATCTTCACTGATAGCGAATGTTAGGTCGTGATCGCAGTACTCACAAATTGTCAAATTATGTTCCTCCATCTAAACGAATGAAAACGCTTCCACTGTTTTTTCCACTGACTAAATAACCTATAAGGATTTTTATCCCTAAGTTTTGTTGTAAAGAATGCTGACATTGTCACTGTGGGTTGTATCAAGAAAATCAAGCACTGCGTTACGAATTGACGAATTCTGATTTAGTGTTGGTTTTATTGTAGAAATAAACATTTCAATAATCACTTTTGTCGTAGAACAAGTTTGTTGGTAGTGTATTTTTATAAAGTTATGCTAACCGATTGTTATATATGACCGTCAAAGTAAAGCTCCCTTCTGTAATAATGGTTGGTGTGAATTTTCAAACGTAACCTGTGACGCATATCACTGATAATTAAATAAACTTGTAGACACAATCGTTCGCCTAATTCACAATACGATTGCATGTATGAGTCCAGATGTGCGATTTCTATTCAGATTTCAACATTAGTCATTATTACCCTTCAAGCTATTGAAATGTGATATACTGTCTCACTCAGGAATATAGCCATGGAATCCATACATATCAAGTAACACCATGATATTGAAATGTTCAAATACTGCGACTACCAAGACAAAGTGGATTTTTAACACACAATCTTATATATTGACTGTTAAGAATTCTTGTAACTTCTTTAGAAGTGTTTCATAGTTACATTATAACCATCACTCATGTCAATGTATCCATGCAGGTTGTGTAGAATCAACTATATTGACTATGTTCACTATTATATTGTTACAAAATCATCAAATATCCTTCAGTCGGTCAGTCAAAGAAGAAAATCACAGAACATGGCACATTTATCCATACATTTAAGTTACTACATCACATATGGTCAGGTATACAAACACATGCATTAATCAAATCAGTTGATGAAAGTATATACATTCAGCTACTATGACGAATCAAGGCGATGATGTAAAAAATACACAAAGGTCCTAAACAACGTCGAATAATAAACACTCAGCCATTGTTTTAACTAATTATCCTGATAAACCTCGCTTATCAATAATCACCAATCGAAATCAGATAGTGATCAATATTTACAAAACCGCATCAACTCAAATATACAAAGTAAATGCTTGTAAACAGTTTCCTTTCTTTCTAAACGATCTACTACTTCTGAAAGATGATAAATAGACATGATAGTACATATTTATATTACTACTAGAATATATTCAGTAGTTTGAATTGTATTTGAACAAATTGATGAACACAATAAAACATTAGGATTAACTATAATACAGCTTATCAATATATTATTGAGGGTAAAATGAAAAAAGGATTATGTTCATAAATTAATAAACGATTATAGTGGTGATGATAATAACCACCGGTCGTAACATTTAACAAGGCAGTTGAAAATTCATTGCTGATTCATTTTGGACAGTGACCTAATCCATGGTGAGTATTGACATTGTTATTTATAGATTTGATTAATTCGATATTTTCCAGATTTAGACTTAATTTAATTCCTATAGTCACATCGTCTGTTTGACAGTATGCCATTTTAATAAACACGAATTAGACATCTTTATGTGGATATACATATTGGCGATTGTTGATTGTGTATTAGGATGGATATGCACCCCAAATACTGGTTGATTTGATCGCATCATTTTCATTGTACTTAATAAAATCATCATTATCATCATAAGAATCATTCGAATCAATATCATCATCATCAGCAAATACAGCCTCATAACAAACACTAACAGCAAAATAAACATGATTGTTTAAGAGATCTGAAGTGAACCCGGATATATGACCAAGTTGCGCTTGTTGTATAACCAAAGCCACTTCTTTCGAATGGACATCACTCTGATAATTGAGAAATTAGAAGGCAATGAAGGATGAAAGCGAAATTATACTTTATATTGAACAGAGCTTTAATGGAAAAGCAACGTTTAGGCTGGCAAACAAGAGAGAGATGCTACCCACGGTGGTTCTAGTCGTGATCTGGTGAAGAAGAGTGACGGTGCGCCTTCAACTAGTAGTGTCCGCTAAAACAAACATGGTCAGCATCAATGTCGAAAGCCTATGCAACTACTTATTTTGAGGATTATTTACCGCTACAGACCTATTCCCTTAAAGTAGGCAAACGCACACACATACAAATCAAGAAGAAGTTATCATTCATCGACACTTACATGAAATTCACAATCCAAACGACAGTACCGGTTCATCCATTGATATTAACCAGCAAAGCCTCATTACTAAATCTAGAGAATAAGACAACTTGCAGAGTTTCAGTAAACACCTCGTTATTTGTTCCAACTAAATAAAAGTGCAAGAGAAACAGAATTATTTTCTTTCATTCTTTCATTCTCACTTTCTATCATTTAATTAAATTCAATGGAATGTTTTGTTATTGACAGAAATCTCTGTATGTAGGTCAACAAAGGCATCAGAGTGGATGTGATTAGGATATTTTCACTATAATCAGATAAATTATTGACTGATTCATATGAGTTTACTAGTGAGATACACTACACTTAGACTAAATGAATGAGTGAAATTAATGAGTTTAGATAGACGATTGTTTCATTTGAGTGTAGATAAACTAACACTTATTGTTATGCACTTTATTTTCTAATGAAAGTTATTGCACTACAGTCAAGTAGATGTAGCGTCATATTTGAAAGTGTCGAATGATGTGTTCGAGCCCGTTCAATAATTTTCATTAGTGGTTACAGGATCACTTTTATTAGCACAGTTAAATTCATTTATTACATATCACTGGATCATGATTTTCAATGACATTTTGTTTGAAAAATTCATTCATGCATAAAAGTCTGGTAAAACTATTATCACCTTTCTATCTAATGTCGAGTCCCTATTGATATAGAAGTTAGTGTTACAAGTCTGGTCGATAATTTTAACCAATGGTTAAGGCATCTCTTTTATTGTCACAGTTATACTCATTATCAGTAGATCTTGTTTCTCGATGTCGTTATACACATCTCATTTGAGTAATTCACGTATCCTCTACTAAGAGTTATTAACGTATCCAATCTTCCTTGTCATTATCAGTATTTATAGTTGTTGCATCAGGTTTAAATAAAATCGAATTACATAAATAAATCTGTCCGTTTCAGCTTTTCACAACTTCATCGTAGTTACTAATATAAAACTCTTGATGGAAATTCAAGATTAGAAAACGTACAGTTACATGCATCCACTAAACAAAAATGTCATCAGAATAATGCTACCATTGCTCTATCCACTAGGCATTGTGCATTGATTTTAACATAACATTGAACGACAGTACTTCCGACAATATACTGAATTCTTCGTATGTGATTGCATTTGCTTAGGCCATATGTAAGCTGCACATTGATGGAGGTTGTGTGGCGTTTTCTTCACTGACATGCAACAATCGAATGAATATAGGCTCATGTTGGGTCTGTCAACTATTGTTTATGCATTCTACGTGTTCTTGTGTTTCATCGATTAATTTGAGAGTGGGTAGAATGTGGAATCAAAATCTGATTTCCGTCCTATTTGGGATTCTTCATCTGCATACACCTTCAATATCCCTGTGTTAATACGCACATTATTTGGATGAATTTTACAGTTTCAATTCACGCCTTGAATATAATTACTGGTGTGAGATCAGTTTCATGACAACTTTCATATTAACATAGAGTAAAGCACATGTTGTGATAGTGTTTTAGAAACAGAACTTGTCAGGCCACTTATATTGACAGAAATATTTGATTGATCAATCCATTTCAACAATCATTCATTTAACATCAACCTTCCATTGATAATCTTAACATCCATTTTTTATTACATGAATGATCAGACGTTGAAGTAGCCGTCACCACACTAATTGCAATACGACAAAAATATGTTGATGAAATGTGAAACGCATTGTGACATATTCTGAGAATTGGGAACAACAACATGATGATTGTCTCTATAAAATGATCAGAAATGATGTGACGATTTAGTTATGTTGAGGTTGTACTTACGGAGTATGATAATCAATAGCCAGCTTGACTTACATGTGTAACTCCTGTAAACATCAGTCAGATCGTGAAATACGTTAGATGGGCATTCTCCATGTTTTGTTATACGATGCACACAATGCTAAGCCTGTTTTCCTCAGCCTGTTATATTTTGGTCTTCTTCTTCTAATGTTTGTGTATTGCAACACAATACATCTAAATGTCTAGTAACTTATGTCACATTCAACAACAATTAGACCTAAACTGATAATCACGCTACTTCGTAGCCTGTTATATTTACATTCATATTTTTTGATGATATAGCCGATTTGGTCATACCAACTTCCTTCTCGTTATGATGATAATTGTCATAATAATCAGTGGCAGCATGTAACCATTGTAAGCTGATTTCACCGAATGGGACAAACACAAGTACACATGTCAGACCTATGTTTAACTTCTACAATCTTTGTACTAATTCTGTGTAATACGATTTACTGTCTATCATTCAAGTTTATGAATATCCAATGTTTAAACGATGAATATGATCTAATGTTTAATTAGATGGCTAAGAATGAAATGCGTTTTCTGAAGTTAATAGTTGAGCACTCATTATCATTCTGAACGACTTCGTCAACGGACATTTCCAGTAGACTTCAACTTCTACCGCTACCGAGCAAGATGGTGTGGAACAACTCGTCAAGACATTGTCTGTCGAGCAACTCTACGCGCTTATGAATTAATCATTTGAGCTAGTTATATGGTTCTAGGCAGTGTGAGCTGAAAAAAGAAAAGGTGATGTACTTGTTCAATTTACGCGGAATCGACCTTGCAGCTGCCAGGAAATGAAAGCGTGTATCTGTCGCGCTGTGGTCTTGACACGGCTTGTGCGTAGCAGAACAAAACTTCTACATTATCTTCCTAAAAAGATATGAACATGAAGTTTGAAGACAATGCGGTTTTAATCCTAACAACACTAAATTCTTATTAGATGTCATTAAAATAGTAATGCATACAAATACAAAAGAACCGTGAAATATATGCAAAAAATACAAAAAATACTCTGTTTAAAACTATGAACAGAAACAAACTCACAGAAATGACTGTATTTAAATCACGTTGGGCTAATCAATGAAGTGCCCTCCGGCGAATGACCAAGTTAAGTTTGTCGTAAGAACAAAGCGACTTCAAAATATTGAACATATTAGTACGAATGAGAAGAAATCATAAGGAATTAAAGGAGGCGAAAAAAGTTATATTTGATTGTGAATAGAGCAACAATGGGATAGAAACGAATAGGCTGGCAAGCTAAAGAAAGATGCTTCCCACGGTGTGTCGTTTGTGAAGTTTACTTTCAATTGATTGAGCATATTCCTGGTATAACACATGAACCTACACTAAACCGACTAGTCGCGTGAAGTGGATATTGTGTCATGTACCAACATTAGTTTATTGATTAATGGAAAGATGAAATCACTAACTAACTATCTCATTATCAGAAGTAATTGTTTTGGGGATGTGCATAAACACAACAACACCGTGGGTCGAACACAGCATATTCAGACGTTTACGCATGAATGAATTTTTCAAACGAAATGAGATTGCAAATCATGATCTTGTAATATGTAATGAATGAATATAACTGTGCTAATAAAAGTGATCCTGTAACCACTGCATAATATTATTGAACTGGCGCCACATCTACTTGACTGTAATGCAATAACTTTCATTAGAGCATAAAGTGCATAACAATGAATGTTAGTTTATCTACACTCAAATGAAACAATCGTCTATCTAAACTCATAAATTTCACTTATTCATTTAGTCTAAGTGTAGTGTATCTCACTAGTAAACTCATATGAATCAGTCAATAATGTATCTAATAATAGTGAAAATGGCCTGATCACATCCATTCTGATGCCTCTGTTGACCTACATACAGAGATTTTTGTCAATAACAAAACATTCCATTGAATTTAATTAAATGATAGAAAGTGAGAATGAAAGAATGAAAGAAAATAATTCTGTTTCTCTTGCACTTTTATTTAGTTGGAAGTAATAACGAGGTGTTAACTGAAACTCTGCAAGTTGTCTTATTCTCCTGATTATGAATTTGTTATGAGGATTGAATATATGAATTAATAAATTCGATTACTGTTAGAGACAGTGCAAATTAGATTCATATAGCCACATCGTCTGTTTGACAGTATACCATATATTCAATCCTCATAACAAATTCATAATCAGGAGAATAAGACAACTTGCAGAGTTTCAGTTAACACCTCGTTATTACTTCCAACTAAATAAAAGTGCAAGAGAAACAGAATTATTTTCTTTCATTCTTTCATTCTCACTTTCTATCATTTAATTAAATTCAATGGAATGTTTTGTTATTGACAAAAATCTCTGTATGTAGGTCAACAGAGGCATCAGAATGGATGTGATCAGGCCATTTTCACTATTATTAGATACATTATTGACTGATTCATATGAGTTTACTAGTGAGATACACTACACTTAGACTAAATGAATAAGTGAAATTTATGAGTTTAGATAGACGATTGTTTCATTTGAGTGTAGATAAACTAACATTCATTGTTATGCACTTTATGCTCTAATGAAAGTTATTGCATTACAGTCAAGTAGATGTGGCGCCAGTTCAATAATATTATGCAGTGGTTACAGGATCACTTTTATTAGCACAGTTATATTCATTCATTACATATTACAAGATCATGATTTGCAATCTCATTTCGTTTGAAAAATTCATTCATGCGTAAACGTCTGAATATGCTGTGTTCGACCCACGGTGTTGTTGTGTTTATGCACATCCCCAAAACAATTACTTCTGATAATGAGATAGTTAGTTAGTGATTTCATCTTTCCATTAATCAATAAACTAATGTTGGTACATGACACAATATCCACTTCACGCGACTAGTCGGTTTAGTGTAGGTTCATGTGTTATACCAGGAATATGCTCAATCAATTGAAAGTAAACTTCACAAACGACACACCGTGGGAAGCATCTTTCTTTAGCTTGCCAGCCTATTCGTTTCTATCCCATTGTTGCTCTATTCACAATCAAATATAACTTTTTTCGCCTCCTTTAATTCCTTATGATTTCTTCTCATTCGTACTAATATGTTCAATATTTTGAAGTCGCTTTGTTCTTACGACAAACTTAACTTGGTCATTCGCCGGAGGGCACTTCATTGATTAGCCCAACGTGATTTAAATACAGTCATTTCTGTGAGTTTGTTTCTGTTCATAGTTTTAAACAGAGTATTTTTTGTATTTTTTGCATATATTTCACGGTTCTTTTGTATTTGTATGCATTACTATTTTAATGACATCTAATAAGAATTTAGTGTTGTTAGGATTAAAACCGCATTGTCTTCAAACTTCATGTTCATATCTTTTTAGGAAGATAATGTAGAAGTTTTGTTCTGCTACGCACAAGCCGTGTCAAGACCACAGCGCGACAGATACACGCTTTCATTTCCTGGCAGCTGCAAGGTCGATTCCGCGTAAATTGAACAAGTACATCACCTTTTCTTTTTTCAGCTCACACTGCCTAGAACCATATAACTAGCTCAAATGATTAATTCATAAGCGCGTAGAGTTGCTCGACAGACAATGTCTTGACGAGTTGTTCCACACCATCTTGCTCGGTAGCGGTAGAAGTTGAAGTCTACTGGAAATGTCCGTTGACGAAGTCGTTCAGAATGATAATGAGTGCTCAACTATTAACTTCAGAAAACGCATTTCATTCTTAGCCATCTAATTAAACATTAGATCATATTCATCGTTTAAACATTGGATATTCATAAACTTGAATGATAGACAGTAAATCGTATTACACAGAATTAGTACAAAGATTGTAGAAGTTAAACATAGGTCTGACATGTGTACTTGTGTTTGTCCCATTCGGTGAAATCAGCTTACAATGGTTACATGCTGCCACTGATTATTATGACAATTATCATCATAACGAGAAGGAAGTTGGTATGACCAAATCGGCTATATCATCAAAAAATATGAATGTAAATATAACAGGCTACGAAGTAGCGTGATTATCAGTTTAGGTCTAATTGTTGTTGAATGTGACATAAGTTACTAGACATTTAGATGTATTGTGTTGCAATACACAAACATTAGAAGAAGAAGACCAAAATATAACAGGCTGAGGAAAACAGGCTTAGCATTGTGTGCATCGTATAACAAAACATGGAGAATGCCCATCTAACGTATTTCACGATCTGACTGATGTTTACAGGAGTTACACATGTAAGTCAAGCTGGCTATTGATTATCATACTCCGTAAGTACAACCTCAACATAACTAAATCGTCACATCATTTCTGATCATTTTATAGAGACAATCATCATGTTGTTGTTCCCAATTCTCAGAATATGTCACAATGCGTTTCACATTTCATCAACATATTTTTGTCGTATTGCAATTAGTGTGGTGACGGCTACTTCAACGTCTGATCATTCATGTAATAAAAAATGGATGTTAAGATTATCAATGGAAGGTTGATGTTAAATGAATGATTGTTGAAATGGATTGATCAATCAAATATTTCTGTCAATATAAGTGGCCTGACAAGTTCTGTTTCTAAAACACTATCACAACATGTGCTTTACTCTATGTTAATATGAAAGTTGTCATGAAACTGATCTCACACCAGTAATTATATTCAAGGCGTGAATTGAAACTGTAAAATTCATCCAAATAATGTGCGTATTAACACAGGGATATTGAAGGTGTATGCAGATGAAGAATCCCAAATAGGACGGAAATCAGATTTTGATTCCACATTCTACCCACTCTCAAATTAATCGATGAAACACAAGAACACGTAGAATGCATAAACAATAGTTGACAGACCCAACATGAGCCTATATTCATTCGATTGTTGCATGTCAGTGAAGAAAACGCCACACAACCTCCATCAATGTGCAGCTTACATATGGCCTAAGCAAATGCAATCACATACGAAGAATTCAGTATATTGTCGGAAGTACTGTCGTTCAATGTTATGTTAAAATCAATGCACAATGCCTAGTGGATAGAGCAATGGTAGCATTATTCTGATGACATTTTTGTTTAGTGGATGCATGTAACTGTACGTTTTCTAATCTTGAATTTCCATCAAGAGTTTTATATTAGTAACTACGATGAAGTTGTGAAAAGCTGAAACGGACAGATTTATTTATGTAATTCGATTTTATTTAAACCTGATGCAACAACTATAAATACTGATAATGACAAGGAAGATTGGATACGTTAATAACTCTTAGTAGAGGATACGTGAATTACTCAAATGAGATGTGTATAACGACATCGAGAAACAAGATCTACTGATAATGAGTATAACTGTGACAATAAAAGAGATGCCTTAACCATTGATTAAAATTATCGACCAGACTTGTAACACTAACTTCTATATCAATAGGGACTCGACATTAGATAGAAAGGTGATAATAGTTTTACCAGACTTTTATGCATGAATGAATTTTTCAAATCAAATGTCATTGAAAATCATGACCTAGTGATTTGTAATGAATGAATATAACCGCTGAATACAATCAAACAAAGAGGAATAGACCAGATCCATGTAACAACTTGAAGATTAATACTTGGTAACCTGGTGTTCACATTTTTTACAAGGTAACATAAACGCTGCTGATTTGCAATCATTTTATATCTCAAATATTGGTGAATTGATTAAGAACATCGTTTAATACTTATTTCTACATAAGTTTAGTTTTTCTTGATCTTTTCTGTTCACTACATCACCTCACTAATACTGTGATATGGGTATCATAGTTGAATTACAACCCACCATACATCCCTAACAAAATCTAATCTCACTGTTTATTTATTTGCATTAAACATTGTTGGCCTTCGATTTTCCTCTCTGTATATCGTAAGTGTACCGGTCGATTTTAGTACATTTAACTGAAACAACGACGAAAGTTATGGGTCAGTTCAAATTATTTTTAGTCTCAGACAATAGAAGTGAGAATCTTTCCAGTAGGTTAATAAGAAGAACATGATGACTAAGTGATTTGTGTTGACTGCCGTACACATAAAACATACATTAGAATCAATGTAGACTCAATGCACCAAATCACACATTCAATCAACGTATCAAATCCGACTGCTGTAATGGACACCAATGATTAGTTGGTGGTTACTTGTAACTATTGTCCAATCAGTGAATTACACAGCATATTGAAGTGTGTATTTAAGTCGACGTGAATGTAAGAAATTTCATTCTTTACTTGATGTTAGCAGCGATGAGTTTTCATCTGAATCAAATGAATTCCTTGTTATACTGGCTTATACCTTCAATGATATACTTCAATATACTGTATCTGGATAACAGTGTAGCATTCGAAGAATATGTAAGTGATTTTATGAAATTGGTTTGATCTAATAATATAATGAATTTCTAGTATGTTGTATCGGAATCAACGCAATCACGTGCTGCTGGAGATTCTCGATTTTCTAATGAAACATATGAAAGTAGATTGTTTGTAGGTTTTGTAGTTCAAGTGAATAAGCTGAAAAAATTAAATGAATTTAGTTTAAACAAATCGGGTTCGTGGTGAATGTCCATCAGTTTGAGTTAAAATCAGCAATCGTACTCAAAAATGGTAAGCGATCACTGTTTGCATGTTTAGTATATCAATCCACGTGTATTTTCATGTTAAGCAGTCACATTGAATATCCGTTAGATTGAATCATTTCAGACATTATGCAATGAAACAACACTGTGAATAAATGAATGAATCGAGTGAATGTTGCACACTTAAGATACAGTCACATCATTCAAACCTATTTCAACTATGATACATGTCACCTGTTTGATTTGATTGTTAACTCAATTAAAACAATTTCATATTAGTATTGAATGTATCACACTTTACAATTTCAATATGTTGATGTTATTACTTTTACTTAGAATCGACTGTGTATATGGCTGATACCTTTGAACAGGACAATCCGATGAGATCGTTTCGAATTGTCGATGCACATTCAAAACAAGAAAAACTGTTTGTACAATCTTATAGTAAGTTTACTTCTATTGTTTTTCACGTTTAATTTAATTGACATACAACTTGGCGTTAATTAGTAATAATGGTGATTCTGTTGAATAGACTTGATAACGTGTACACTTCTAAATGTGGCAATTCACACACTTAAACAACAACACCGTCAACGTCAACAGAATAACAAAGGCATAAGAAAGCAAAGCAGATTCAAGATAGTGTTGCAATTATATCATTCATGAGTTGTTTAAGAGGCGATAAAATAAACAAAGTGGATGGAGTTTAATCACTTGAATCATACGATACCCCACTATAAATCACATCACAACAACCTTTTCTCCATGTTCATTTCTAGTAGGATAAAAATTGTTGTTTGCTTTTTATAAGTGAGAAGGTAATTGTATACTTTCTTTAAATTTGCAGCTAATGCGCTAGAGGTTGTTTGGTTTGGCTTGCAATACTGCAAATCGCACAATGAAACAAGTGGTAAGTACCAACATGTTATTCTATTTGCTTCACACTATGATATTCATTATTATCAAGTAGTTGTTAGGGCACGAATACATTCACAGAATCCTATAACAATCTACTTTTAATTAACTACCATTATTTCCATTGAAGTTAACGATAATTATATGTAATGATCAGTGGAACTGACAATTCGTTGCATATACATTAACATGAACTGACTAACTACATGTAGATTCATTAAAATTTTCACATTCAACTGAAATGATCATTGTGTACAAATGTTGTCCAGATCAACAATGAAGCTTGTCACTTCAATTAGTCAGGTGGAAACAGTTGATGTGCCGTTGTATTTTACTTTTCAGTCACATCCATTCTAAATGTTGCCGGTTGTCAAACTGAGAATATTCACTCTACTCTGTAATAATTTTAACTTCACATCATGTAAAAAAGGTTCATTAGTTCACACGTTCAACTTCATTTACTTGAATGCATCAGGCAGATCATCATTCAATACAGTCAATTCATATTTGTCTCACTTTCTATTTGTTTCATTATTACTGATAACGAAATAAGTAGTTTGTTGATGAAAATTCACAATTTAGTTGTCGATTAATTGTCACAGTTTTGTTTATTTCTTCTAGCCTATATTTACATGTATTTCTTTGATGATGGAGCCATTGGATTTTACATTGGTCAGGTAAGTTTTCAACTTGATGTAAATTAATGAATCATTGATTGTGAATGTTGTTGTCTAGTTCACTACGATCACTGAATCAGTATTCGCATATTCCTAATTCAACCGCAACTGAAGCGATTATTTGAAACAATTCGATCAAAGTCTAGACTGTCTATGAATTACCGGTAGATGATGATGATGATGTCGATAATGACTCAACACACTCAGTTAAATCATTAACATCATATTCAGCAAATTAAAGTGAATCTATCTTACTAAAATGGATCGTTTTTTATTAGAAACCATTCTAAAGCGGAAAACTCTACAGAATCATCTCTAATAATCAAGTTTACTTACCATTTATTAGGTTAAATTGGACAAACATTTAATTGGTCAGGTTTGCTACAGATTTATATGCGTTAGAAGCATCGTCAAATTACGTGCACTTTGAGGTGAACACGAACTCATCGAAACCCACTCATATTTCAAAGTGTACTCAACACAACTACAACATACATCATGTTAATTAGTCAGTACAGTGACCTGTGAATAGGTTTCCAAATGAGTTTATGGATTACGACGTCACTGTTCATCATATTACTGATTTGATGACACTCAACAACATGGAGGAATAAGTATCATTACCTCACACAGTGAACTTAACCACAATGTTAGTTGATTTCTATCTTGAATACAAAATTATACCGCACAGACATCATTCAATGTGACTATCTATTTGTTTTTGTCATCCAGGTGAATAAACCAGATAAAAATTGTGATATGACATTTGAAATCGCAGATGGAAAGTATGAAGGCAGTAAAGATGGAAGTAAGACATATTTCAACATTGTGTATGTATGAAATCACAGTAAGAGTGTCTTCATTTTGATAAAGTGATGTTGATGAACCTGTAGATCTAATAAATTTGCTTCACTCATCATATCAACATATGGATTAAGTGAACTTGACAGAATTATATTGACTATTGATGATGTCGATTGAATGTTTCATTGAGATGATGTGTGACATTCATCATAATTCAATGTGAATTATGGTTAACAAGTTTCCAGCATGTCGACAGGTTTGTTTAACTAAACAATTTCACCAACAACTTTAATCAGAATGGAATGACATCAAAGTAGACATCGGAAGTAAATAAAAATGTCAGCATCATTTTTGTGTCATTCATATTTGGAATAATTTTCTTAAATTGGTTTTCATCCAGGTGGAAAAATTGTCAATGAAAAAGTTATTTTCAAGAAAGTTATTCCAGGATCTAGTATTTTTGTAGGGAATCTTATTATATTTATCCCACTACCAAGTGAGTTGAATCGAATTCATACAGTTTTATGTTTATGTATGTGTGTTTCTACGAAGAAAGTTCCCCCATCATCCCCTTTATTATTCTAAATTTACTTAATTATCGAAAAATTTTAACCAAGTTGTATTGTCATTTATTCATGAAGTTAAAGTGTTTAACAATGATGAACAGTTTTTTCAGTGAGGTAGGTGTTTAATGAATTTCATTGAGTCGGGAATCGCCTTCTTGACACTGATGATGTTTATCTATGAATCATAAAACTACAACGTGTTTCGATAAACATTGTGTCTCCCTGATCGTTCATGTCACAATGATCGTGCACACTTGTTCAAATCTTCTAGTTGACTGTCGATTGTGTTGTTCTCCATCATTTATTGTTGTAGTCTAAATCCAATTCATACAATTTGTTACTTACTTGTTTTACACTTGCGAATCTTCTATTGAAAATGTTCTTGTAGGTGAATGTAGTTCAGGCGTTTTTAAATTGATAATTCGATACTTGCTGTAAGTCACAACTAGAGATAACAGGATACTGATAGCATGTTTTCCATAACTTGATCTCAGTTGTAGACGTTAATCATACAATGGCCTTCTCACTTATTTAATCCATTCTCATACTGTTTGTTGTTGGGAAACAAAATAAAACAATAAATCTCTATTGAATCGGACATTCTTAAGTTACCATCAGTAATCAACACTCTAAGTCGATAAGTTTTTACTATCCATTACAAATCAATATAAATCTAACAACAACAACAACAACATCATGAATGACAGACAAACATTGAATGACGTTTTCTTTATTCACATTTCAGCATGTCAAGAACACACATCCGAAGATGCATGCATAACTAAAACACGAGGCAAACTTAGTTGTAATTGGTGTAAGAAATGTCAAACCTGTGTCCTGGTAAGTAACACACAGAGTAGTTTATCTGTAATTGATGTTTCTAGTTTTGTTGTAGTTTACATTGAACACACATACGTCACTGTTTATATTTACACTCGACTCTCGTAAGCATTTCATAATTTGACGTGTTCATCGAATTTCATTCAGTTCATATGACCAGTATAACTGGACCACATCATTTGAATGTCACAATTGACATGTTGAGTTGAAAGTTTCAATAAACTTATTGACTTCTATATCATTAAAAATTAACAACGAGATCTAGTCTGTTCATCTACAGAAGGTATAATTTAGAATGACCTCAGATTTACTTTTGTGTTACAACATACAAAGATTAGTTGCATAACTCTGAGATGAACAGTAAGTTCGTCTTTAAAATGAACTAACTATCACTTTCGCATATTTACAATGTGAAACATAACGAGAAAGTGTAAGTAATAATGAGTAGATCAGTGAATGTGTCTCGTTGACTATGATTATCGTATTTAATACACCATGGCAATCCCTAGTTGAAATTGTCATGTATTCTATTAGGACTAGTTGCATTTACTAACTCCTCATGAGATAATCATCAGATTGTACAAATTTACTGGGATATCTATCCGTCACAACTCTCCATGTACACACTGTATGAAATTCAGGTATTGCAAATCACAGTGTAATTGTCAGTATTCCTTACAACAAGACTGAGGGGTTCAAATTAGCAAATTTGTGAGTACTACGGTTACAATCTAACACTTGCTTTCATTTGATTGTTGGAGATGCACATCGTAATAACAATGACATAAGCTAACTGCCAAGCAAATCACAACTAATCAGCAAAGAAAGGTAATGCCAGCTGATTGTTTATGAGTATTAGGATGCAAATCATGGAGTAGAGCTAGAGTGAGGCAAACAGAAGTAACCTCACCCATATGCGTCGATATCAATTTCATTACAAACAAACAAACAACATAATCATTCTGATCTAAAATACAAAGTTTGTTCACCCAACATATTTCATATTTACATTCATAATCATAATCGTAAGAGAAGAAACAATCAGCTCAAAGACATCAGTCACACAATTGATGTTTCCATCCAAGGTTTTTGAGTGGTTTTCATGTATGTCTTTTGCACATTTCAATTACATAATCAGTAAACACCATTGTGATAGGTTTATCAAAGATTCTTCTTTACAAAGATCATTTCATGGCAAATAATCAGATTGTTTTTTCACATTTCCAGAAAGAATCACCATGTAGTTGTTTGGACCAAACAGAAACAACTGAGTCTCAACCTCTGAAAATTGGATCCAGCAACATTTACTACATTGTGGGTATTGTTTCTGCATGCATATTAATTGGATTATTCATAGTCGGAATGATCGTATGCACAAACAAAATTCTTAATCATCAATTCACTTGTCAACAGTGTATGACTTAGATTGGAGAAACATTACATTGATAACACTTACTTCTTTTTCTTGTTAATGTAATTAGTAAAATACAAACTGTAATAAGTAAATATTTGTCTTTGTTATAAATTATTGAATGGTACTTGGCAGTTGTTTTAGACGTCGTATTTCTACGACGAAATCAGTAATTGACATTAGGTCATCTGAATATCTTCACTGTTATCGAGATTAGGCGAATCAGAGTCATACTCATGAGATGATGTAACTCAGTAACAATCGGTGGGTCTTAATACAATAAACAAGTGACTCAGACAATCCTGTCTGTTTAACTATTTATTATCTTGTTCGACTGGCAAATACGATAAAGTGACCTAATTCAAGAAGGTAATTACATTTAGTTTGGTTGCTTCCTCACTCTGTAGTATACATGCGATAATGAAAAGTGTACAATTAACAAAAGCTTAGTAATATATTGAAGGGTATCCTCAGCTACTACAGGTGAAGATAACATGTTCAATGTAACAGCTGTGAACGAATAACCGGAATTTGTTCTAAGTATTCTATCAAGATATTTGGTAAACAAATGATACCAAGTGGATGCCTTCTACAATTTTCTACAACAGTCGTTTTCGAGTCTATTTATTCAGTCACATAGATACAATAACAGTTCTCGCTTTACCATTGTGGCTTTTCACTCATCTTATTACGATCATCATGTTTTCAATACCCACTAACAATATCGTTGTACTAGACTTTCAGTCAGTGCTGCTCTAATACGTCAATAAGACAGACAGACAGATACAACGCAGGACTTCGTACGTACGTACATCAGTTCAGGTTGCCATATCACATCAGCACAGAGACGCAACTATCAGTTCAAATCCAAGAGTGATAGCGATAGTAGAAGTATTAGCAGTAATGCAGAAGATTAATGAGCTAAGATATGATTTGAAAAGTATAATTCAGTGAGATGAATTTGAAAGGAGAAAGATAGAGAATACAGAATGTTAGATTTTGAGACAACACAAAGAGTGGATGCACCTGCGCCATTGTAAACGATTTTGAGCCATGTCGTTCAAGGTTTCTAACCATTGGTGAGTTTCGTCTCGCGGACCCCAACCACGCAGCCTACATCTATCAACATGACTCAGTCCACTTGTCAGTGACTTCATCGATTTCTGCCATGTTTCGGTTTGGTCGCCCCTAGCTTTCTTTCAACCTATTCCTACGCCGCAAACATAGCTCGTCGAGGCAGTCGGTAGTTAGACATGCGTAACACATGTCCCAATTACCTCAACTAATGAAGTTTCAATACCTCATCTATTGATTTGCCATCCTTTCCTAGAACTCATTTCCTAACAACAGCATTGCTCACTCGGTTGTCCCACGATACACGAGCAACGCTTTGGAGACACATATGATCGAAGACCAGTAACTTACGAATGTCCTCTAGTCTTAACAGCCATGTTTTGCTCCCGTATAGTAGGACAGAGCAAACTGCTGCTGATATTTCGTCCGTCACCAGGCCATCAGTAAGGATGAGACTTCCCAAATACGTGAAGCGGTCTACACGCTCAACTACTTCACTCCCTAACACTAGGTCAGGTGCCGATGCGACACAATCCTGAAGCAACATTTTGCATTTCGAGGGGGAAAACCGCATCCCGAACATGCTTGCATTGTTGCTCAGGGTAGTCAGAAGACTCTGCATTTTGTCAGCGTCTTCACCAAATAGGACTATATCATCAGCATACTCTAAGTCAGTAAGCGAGGCTCCTGGTAGAAAGTCAACTCCTTAAAAGTCAGACGAAGATAAGGTTATATCTAGGAGCATGTCTATGACAAAATTAAACAAGAATGGGGAAAGCGGACATCTCTGACGGACACCACTTGAAGTGAGGAATTCCGATGACAGTTTGCCATAAGCTCTCACTCGACCTGTAGTTTTAGAGCGGAGAGCTTGTATAAGGTTAGTGTACTTCTTTGGTACACCTTTCAATGATAGACACGGCCACAGAACCTCACGATCAACAGAGTCGAATGACGCCTTAATTTTCAGGAAGACAACTATTGTAGGACGCCTAAATGTGTGTCTGTGTTCTAGGACCTGTCGCAGTGTGAAGATGTGGTCTGTACAGCCACGTCCAGGTCTGAATCCAGCCTGGTTTTCTCTAGACAGCGCTTCACGAGCTCTAGTTAGGCGTCTAAGTATAATCGAGGCTAACAATTTAGAAACTATATTAGTCAGACTGATTTCCCTGTGATTGTCACAATAAGACTTTTGTCCTTTCTTATAAATTGGGACAATCATGGATTGAGACCAATCAGATGGTATTACGTCAATAACACGTTGAATGTATCTGTATTGTTCAACCACTATGTCTACTGTTCATTTCATTCGTTCTCGTATAGTTTACTAAATAAATCGCTGCCCCGAAAGAGATTGTTTCACGACGTGTCTCTTTCATTTCACTTAAAACTTACTAATTACTTACAAAAATGAAAAAAATACCCATAATCATTGTATAGTGGTTAAGTGGTCAAAAGGTTGAGGGTTCCGGACAAGGATCATATCATCATCGTAACATGAAGGTTCATTGTTGACCACTGATTTAAACAAAATTTCAAAGTTCGACTTAAACAGAAGAATCGATTAATACAGTGGGATTGTAAAAGTGGGGATATGAAGGTCATGTGGATAAACGGATGATGAATTAACATTACTCATTGAATTGTAAAGGTGATTTAGATGAACTGATTGTATTCATTGCATATTGAGAAACGTGAGGTATTAGTCGGCTGTTTAGTTATCACTTAGGACTTTCATTGATGCGCAATATGAATTCTGCCGATACATCCAACTCAAAACCATATTCGTAACAATTAGCAACACTAAACTAGCTGATATTAAATTGTACAATTCTCATTCGCAACATTTAATGATATGAAGCAAAGATCATCAAATGACACTGATAGTAACTGTCTTACTACTGGCATCTCTGAACACCACAAGTCATAACTTCTGATTAGAACATTATCAACATCATGAAGTTAGTCACTAGTGGACTGACTATTGTTACTGAATTGCTGTCGTATTGTGGAGGTAGGCATAAAGTTAGATTATTTGTATTCATAAGAGTACTGAGGAATCCCACACTACAACGAAATGGTTGTCTGGTGCTTTCTGATTTTCTCTAGTACCCATGTGACGTCAATCATTGGGGAATCGAAACAACCTTGTTATCTACATTATACCACTTCAATTATTCCAAAACAACTCAAACTACTGAATACCTTCTAGTAGTATGAAACTACTTATACTCTATTTGGGGAAACAAGCACTGATTTATTGACTGACTGATCCCGAACAGTATCGGTCGATGAAATGATGTAGTACTGACATCACAATGAGTACTAATTACTAGTCTTTAAATTCACGTATAATCTCTCAATAAAACTTTATACTGTTTTCAAATCCAACATTGCCTTATAATGTAGTTGGTGATTACGCAGGATCTATGAGAATTTTCATAAAGACTTCGTCATAGATATCAGTTACATACACGTATAAAGATCATTCATCGTCTACCACACTGTGACTACTTATTCCGCATATAATGACCCAGGTTCATAAAGGCTTACCATTCTGAACATCTGACCGGATAGATACTGTATATATTGTTGCATTATGCCTCATACTTATATTCCATAACTCACATCTTTGATCATCAACTTGATGATGATTCATCAGATAATCAGAGAGTAGCTCTTGGTATCCAACAAATACCAAGCATCCAGTTGAAATTTAATTTGAACGATAGATGGCATATGGACTCCAGTAAGTAATTTTCGTTTTGTTTGCGTTATGTCAGCTAGATGTACAAACATTCTAGTGTTGATGTTTACACAGGGAGTCAAACACAGCTCGTTCATTATCAAGTCACTGAGTTTAGCCACTTACATTTGTGAAACCAATGTGTAGGCATGATTTGAGTGTATTAATTTTCCCGTTGGTTTAATATGGACTAATATTTATCAGTTTCTGTCGCAATATGTGTATGTTGAGTGGACTGCTTTCATACAACTGAAATTCTCATTCAGTTAAAATGTTCCACACGGGACTAATCGCACGTTTCGGACTTTACTTGCCAACCACTATCTACATGAAATCATACTTGTAAACGACTGACATATCTCGGCAATTCACTCAGAATGTGCATATCGCAACACAGTCTGATCAATTTCAGTGCATCATAAATCAACGGGATGTTGAAAAAAAGCTACAGTCATATCCAGTCAAACTATAATCACCAATCTAAATGATACACCACTGTGAATTCTGTATTCTGATTTACTGTTGATTATCAATAGTCAATAGGAAATGCTTCTCTACCTAACTGTCATGTAAATTAGCCTTAGTCATCATATCACAATCAAAATCTTGAAAGGAATGAAGCTCTAATTACCGATTATCTCAACTCGTGACCGAACTGTTTCGACGATGAAAACCGACCACCTTTATGTCGAGTTCTATACAAAACTGAGGAAATGAATAGAACTCACACTGTTTCATAGCATAACATTTCTCTTCGGTGTATTGTCTGAATCGAAAAAATGAATATTTAGTCATCAATTTGTATAAAGCAAAAAACAATCTGATAAGATGAAAATCAAAAAGGTGATCGATGTTCTCTAGAGTTAATCTGTAAACATTGTGATATTGTAGACCTTCAATCATCAATACGGCATCAATTCAAACAATTAAAAAGGGCACCAGTATAAAACAACTGTTGAATAGAACAGTTAATCACTTCGGTATTTGTTCTAGTTAGATTATTTGATTTTGAATTGATCGTATTGACTGATGTTACAGTTCGAAATCGAAAATTGTTTTCAAGATATTCATTGACACGCTAACTGAGAATGAATGTGACGTGGTTCTATGAACGTACGTTTTCTATGTGATTAATTTGTGTTTGTTACAAATCAGTCTCAGTTGCGTACCAACTAGACTCATAGAGAACTGGATGAATTCTCAATTATCATCTCTTAATCATCATTGTTGGCTGATGAACTTATCGTGGATAAAACTTAGAATGTTTAGGTCTCACTTAATCATCAACACCGGTGGTTTAGTTGGAGTCGAATAGTAGGATTTACATACAGTCAGATGGATCCTCTCTAAACGTTCTAATGTTATTCAAATGCTCGGTGGCCTAATAGTAAAGTGTTCTCATTGCCTAATCGTTTTTCTTTCTTCATGTGAATGAAATTACGTAACTCAGAAATGCGTAATAAACCTTAATTTGAATGTAAAATAAGTAGAACGTGATAACAACGTCTACACTATTATTGTCAGTAGCTGAATTGTGAATACATTCAGGAGACTACCTGGATCATGTGCATCAAAGTTATCTGTTCGAATTTAAGTTGGATTGTGACTGGCAAGTGGAATCCAGGACGCGCGTTTCGTCCTATTTGGGACTCGTCGGCTGGATGTACCTGCATCCCAATGTTGATGTTCACACTGGGATTCGAACTCAGTCCGCTTCGTGTCAAACGCCACCGCGTTCACCACTAGGCTACTGTGTCCAGACACATATGGCAACAGAGGCTGACCAGTTTCAGTCCATTACAAATCAACGGGAAAATACAAGCCTATTCTGAATTATCTGTTCGAAGTTAAGTATTCTCTAAAGAATCCTACACACTTGAGAAATGTGATATGACCATGTGAATTAGGAATTATGGAGTTGGAACCATCATTGAATACAATGCCAACTGATGACTAATGATCATTAGAATGTAAATCATACAGTGGATATAGTATTTCTGAGAATTTTGGATAATCACCAGCGGAACTTATCATGCAATAATCAAGAAGACAAGGAAACACACGTGGATTTAATTTGTTTTCTGCAATTCAATAAGTACAGACACAACTGTATAATACCACTACTGTTTTATATGAAAACGATATCCGCCACAGTTTGATTTAATGTCTTAGTTTTCGTAATTCATTCTGCATTCTACTGACGAGGATTCACTCTACTTGCATCTTATTGTTCATCGTCATTTCACAAGTAAAGCTGCTACGACTAGTGGTGAAAGATATAGTGTTTGCCACGAAACATACTGTGTTCGAGTCCCATTGTGAACATCAACACTTGGATGCAGCTGACAAGTGTCAATTAGGACTAAATGCGTGTCCTGACTTCAGCTTGTCAGTCACAGTCTAACTCAAATAATACTTATGGTTTTTACATTTGTAACTCTTGTGTCATAATGGTTATTCATTGAGATTCTTATAGACTTAAAAATTAGCATTAATTAACAGAGTACGTACTACTTAAATCATACTTAAATTAGATAAAAATCATAATCACGTATTTCACATTGAACTGAGATGATTTCGTGAAGACACGTAATACGTTTTATCATTTGGATTTGTTACAGTTTATTGTTGGTATGGTAGCACTGAAAACCATGGAGGATTGGATTGCTGTTTCGTCTGGGTATGACATTCTTCAGCAGTGTATACCCTCCGACTGGTAATTGGATTATGTAGATAATTCAAATCTGTAAATTATTCATTATAATTTATGCTCAATGTGTAGATGTTGAATTAAGATTGAGTAATAGTCATACTCTACTTTATTTCATTAGAATAAGGTATCTGATTTACTTATGTAGTTTTCGACTGATTTCTGGTTCATCTATACCATACTTCTCAGATGGTTTTGTTTCTTCAACACATTCTGTATTAGAGATCCAGTCTTACTAGATGGAACTACATTTTAGCAAATAATAACTTAGATAAATATTATTGATTAGGGACTGATGATGCTGCAAGTACTCATTCTACTCCTCCTAATCAATTATATCAATGAAAGAATGTTGGGTGTAACGAGATGAAGTAATTCATTCAATTTTCGATGATCAACATATACAGGATAACTTGGTCAGGATAGAATGTCATCCTCATTAGACCATATTTAGTCAAATAATGATTATTGTAACCAGTATTTTTTTGTCTTCATATACAACGTCACTATGGATGCATGAAATCTATAAAAGTCAATAAGGCACAAAATCAATACTCAATAAGAAACATAAGTCAATTCAGATTAATGATTCTATCAATAGGAATGTACAGTTTCATTAAGTAATGCCCACCACTGATGAGCCTTATCCAAGGATGAAACAACTGTCCAGTGCTTCTTCGTAAACAATGGTTGTCTAATTCAAACGAATTCGTGACATCAAATGAGAACAAAAATGTAATAAATAATTGATGATTATGTCGACAAGAGTTGCCACATTCCATAACTCTTCACTGGTATTCATTAGCTTACAGGATGTTATGTTACTCAAACTACAATTATCGGTAATTCGACTGTTACTAGGAATGTGTTTTCTCTAGATTAATTAGTCTACTGAAGCCAGAAGATGTTACGTCATAGAGTTAAAATGATAATTAAACAAAGATTGAAAATGAAATGTAGACGATGTCACATTCAAATGATGATGATGATGACGATGATGTCAAATCAGGTAGAGAAACATAGAACCTAATTCATGTTTATAAAAATGTCTTAATCATCTTAACATTTTGATACTTCTGTTATATCTTGAAAAATCGGGCTATCATAACATAAGGGAAAGAGTAAATTCGATTGTACTAATCAGTATTCGAGCATGTTCTCCCTATCACTACTAGTCCCCAAGCCGAAATGAAACAAGACAACTAAGCTAACTACCAAACACATAGATTATATCACACTCATCCATTTATATACATATAAAATCTGACCATACACTGTACCTATACGAAGAATATCATTTATACAGAAAGGGGACAATAATGACTATGGACTGAGGAGGAGGTACTGATACACAGGTAATTGATTATAGTTCCTGTATAACAAAAGATACAGTCAATCACTCAAATCAATCACTGCCTGTTACCTTATGTGGAGCATAGGCCGCTGACCAGTATTCTCCACTCAACTCTGTCCTGAGCTTTCCATTCCAGTCCTTCCCAGAAGCACTTCAGTATCTTCATATCTGACTCCATTTCCTGACGCAGTGTATTCGTGGGTCTCCTCCATTTTCTTTGACCTCCAGGGTTCCATGTTAATGTTTGTCTTGTGACACAATTTGGTGGTTTCCTCAGTGTGTGTCCTATCCACCCCCAGCATCTTTTCCCAATTTCTTCCTTGGTTGGAAGTTGATTTGTTCTCTGTCATAGGACGTTATTGTTGATGATATCCTGCCAACGGATACGAAGTATTCTACCCAGACAACTGTTTATAAATACTTGTATCTCATGAAGGTTTTTTTTGTAGTTCTTCAAGTTTCAGCTCCAAACAACAGAACTATCTTCATATTTGTATTGAAAATTCTAACTATATTGTTGACTGACAGTTGGTTTGAGTTCTAGATGTTTTTCAGTTGTAAAAATGCTACTCTACTTTTTCCAATCCGCGCCTTCACATCTGCATCAAAAGATACGATAACAATTTATTAATTTAATGGGGGGTTAGAGCGATGGAAAAATGACAATAATTGAAATAAAATGATCGATATGCAAATACTGAAGCTAAATTAGACAGTCTTCTGGAAACAGTTCAGAAAGATAATTGCCCTTCTTGAATCATTCGATATAACAATCTCCAAGTAAAGTTTAAGTTGGATTGTAGTTAGTAAGTAAAATCCGAGACAATAATTCTATCCTATTTGGGGCTATATAAGCTACATTTAAGTGTTAAAGCAAAAATTGGGATTTGAATTCAGTTCATTTTGTGTCAAATGCTACCGCGGCTACTTTGAATATCTTCCAATGATTTGTCAAGTTTCTACTTGTTCATTCTTCAACAAAAGTCATATTATTGATTGAACTCTATATTGAACTGAATTAAGTTAATCATTTGAGCATTTCTACCCTTATTATGTACAAGTTGGTGAAATTGTAGTTGGATCGGATGAATGATTTGTTTAATCAAACAATAATCAAGGGGGTTGTTGTGGAGATAGTTAATTTATCAATGCTGATATCACGAATTGATCTAAACTGGACAACCATTGATTACCTGGAAGCACATTACAGCCGTTTCGTCCTAGTGTGGGACTCTTAAGCAATGCGCATCCACGACCCTGTTGGGGATCGAACACAGGACCCTCCAGGAATTACCTCATGGAGCGAGTCACTAGTGAGCTGACGTGAAGACGTTACTGGTGGAGTTCAATCAAGTCAGGTGTAAAGCAGCTACTCACCGATGACAATGGATGAGGTCGCGCAGACGTATCACGAATTGAATGAATTGGGAATATCAACCGTTAGAAGCCAGCTCAGTGGTTCAATGGTGAAGTGCTCGTGGCGGAACCAGAGGGTTGGATCACCAACAGGGTCGTGGATGCGCACTGCTGAGGGGTCCCATAGTAGGACGAAACCGCTGCCCTGTGCTTCCAGGTGATCATTGGTTGTCTAGTTCAGATCAATTCGTGATATCAGCATTGACAAACAATAATCATTTATCCTATTTATTTGCCTGTCATTCTACTTGGAGCTTAGGCTGCTGAACAGTATTTTTCAATCTATTTTGTCCTGAACTCTTTCTTTCCAATTCTTCTCAAGCTCTAATCAAGCTTTTTATATCCTCTTACAATTGTCTGCCTAATTTATTCTTTGGTCTTTTTCTTTTTCCTTGATCTTCAGGATTACAATTTAGTGTTTGTCCTATGATGTAGATTGATGATTTCCTCAATGTGAATCCCATTCGCCACCAGACTGCTCTTTTCTATTTATTCTTCACCAGGAAATCGGTTTCTTTTCTGACACAAAATAGTTGTTGATAATGGTATCTGGCCAATTGATCTGAAATATTTTGTTCCGACAGCTGTTTATAAATACTTGTATCTTTTGAATGATGCATTTCGTAGTTCTTCGAACAAGCTTTAGTCCAATAAAATAGAAGTGTCTTCCCGTTTTTATTGAAATTTGTCATTTCGATGCCGGATAACATGTGGTATGAGTTCCAGATGCTTTTCAGTTGTAGAAATACTGCTTTTGTTTTGCCCATCCATGCATTTACATGCATGTATCACACTCTCTTTGTTTGTCGATAATCCTGCCAAATTACATAAAATTTTCTACATCATCGAGCGTATTTTACAACAAGTAAAATATGATGAACATAATGGACACTATTATACATTCGCAAGGCAAGTATATTAAGCAGGTACATTCAATCGACGAGTCCGAAATAAAACAAAACACACGTCCTGGATTCCGCTTGCCAGTCATAATCCAACTTAAGTAAGACTTGTGATTAATAGCTATATTGAGTCACTCCACTTAGGATGCACACATTAATTCCCGATGATCAAATAACACAAACCATTCAATATGATGTAACTAGTAGTGGAGGTAATTCTTTGAGCATTAGCAGCAAGAAGTCATCAGCATTGCAATTGAACCATCACCATGGGTATAGGGTAGCTCCACTCACTTATATTAGCGTATGATGCAGCATGAAAATGTCGCAGATTAATGAAATTTAGTAATATCAATGGTCAAATACCAGCAAGCCCAAGGGTGTTAACGATTTTGTTTCCCATTATATCCAGGTCTTCATTGCTTATGCTAAAATCTAAAGTATTTTACTGCTATGAAATTATGTGCTGATACAAAACTGTTATCTTGAATTTCCAATTCTTGATTTTTAATCAAAATCTATATTAAACTATTTCGTTACATCAAATTCAGCACTCCATTATAAGAGACTTCTTTATCTATACATCATTACCAAGGTTAATTTTGATTATTTCAAATAAATTGAGCATTGGATAGGTTGTTTATAAAATGAGTTATATATATTTGTAAAATTCCAATGAGTAGAAATTAAAATTTCTGACGTTTCGCGGCTTAGTGTAAGTCGCTTCTTCATTATCTATTTTATTTTTATTGTGTCGTTGAACTACTTAAAAATATTAAGTAGCTTGGAAATTTATAAAGAAATTTTAAAACATGTTTGCAATTGAGATTTAGATTACAATCTCAAGTGGTATCACATTACCCATTTGATTACACTGCCATTTCAATTTACTGATCTGTTTTTCTATGTACAACAGTAATTTCTCCTCTTCTTGGCTTACAACCTTTACTGTTTGCTATATCTTAATATGAAGATACTGTTGACATATTCAATCAGCAGTTCTACTTCAATGTAACTCTTATCTACTGATTGTTCTCAGGAAAAACTTTTTATCTGACTATGATTTTCCTGAATTAATCGATATCATGAAACTTCACAACACTAATTCTGAAGATTCACAATTTCAGGAGGTAATTCGTGATGGATCAGGAGGGTAAACAAGTTTAGTTTATTTAAATCATATAAAGAATTTGGAAGTTATCCACTAGTGGAAATGAATGAAGCGGTCTAAAATACATCAAGAACTAAGTAAAGTTAAAAGTTTCAAATGCTAGACATTAGCTAAGTTGACTAATGATTAAGGGTTTGTGGCAAAACCTACAGGCCCTAGAAATGATCTACTGTAAATGAGTCGTGGATGCACAGTATCAGTGAGGTGTTCTATAACAGAATCAAATAACTGTCATATAACTTAATACATTATTTAGAGAATTCATGAAATTCAAAGTATTACATTACGAATCTAATATAAATAGATACCAACTGATAATCAGTACAGTTGTTTCTAATATTGGACTTCTATACAAGACGTTAGACGATGAAAAAAATGTCCAACACTAATTGATCTTCATTAACTATTTCTTCGAACTGAAAGCATCTTGTTATGTCAAGTAGAAATTTGCAAACTCTTCACAACATTCAATCAAAAGTTACTTTTGATGAAGATGTCAAAATAGTTAAACAAATAGACAGTGGTAATGAATGAAGAAAGTAGAGATTTCAACTAATGTTGAACGAATTATTTTGATATATCTTGGTGAAGATTACAGATATCGCGGAGAACAGATTAAATGCAGTTAAACTAAGTAACAATGGAATCAGGGGTTAAAAGTTCACAAGTTATGGGTTATAGCTTCATAAGATCAACTAGTATCATTCATTTGGCAGGAAAATTGGCGCCGGCGTTTTCCTCCGAATATTAC